>MU383954.1:0-138953 GCA_022495065.1 Xylaria telfairii | reverse complement strand
TAAACCTAATTAGTCCGTATTGGCTTATATAAATATTTAGGTTTTAATATACAGGTATTCAATATAATAATATACCGTTTACCTGCATATATGACTAATAGAAGCAAAACCTGCTTTCCTATATTATCACTATTGTCGGATTCGTTTTACATATTTTTAACCGCACTAGGATTATTATCATTCTTTTAACAACACACTTACCCCACCAAAGAGATTCATGATATTACAACTAGAGAATAGATGATTAGAAAAGCTATCGCGGTATCCCTTTGAATCTCGATCTTTGAACATTAACTTTTCCTGAACACTGTAATCTTCTGCTGACAGATGGGCAACATGTGGTTACTAAAATGGCAAGAATAAACGCTATGGAAGGAATTTCTTCGGTTCCTTAACCAGATAATCATCGTGTGTGTCATAGAACAACAAAGAATACCATGCGCGTTTCTCTATAGTTTAATTACATTTCTATACCCGAGATGGGGCGACTATCTAGCTGATACAATATCAGTTATATGCTTGGCCACCATCCTGCCCGATTAGGACTTGCCCTGAAAGCCATTGCCAAAGACTTCAAGACATGTCTATTCGCCGCCTTGATCACAACTCCGGCTTAATTCTACGCTCGTCCCATTCCAATTGAGAGCACGTAAGAATGGAAAGAACCTAGACGCAAATTATCATTTCCGCCCTCGTACCATAAGTAGCTGCTTTTCTGTTGGTGAAATTGGGTTATATTAGCGGTAAAAATTAACTAATACCATTCGGAAAGCTTCAACTTTAAGGAGTGTTAGAAGATAATCTACCCATCACGCCTCCTGCTAAAACCTAGATCGCCGAACTCGATCGCGTCACCCACCACTCAAAGAATTAAACTGAGCCTGCAAGCCCAACAGAAGACTACTATCCATCATCTCATTCCTCATATCAGGTTTGATCTCAACCTAGGTCAGCGAACAAACCCTTCGAAAGCTGGACCATGCTTTCGATCAGATAGTGTTAGAAACACCGACACAGTAATTGTAGCCGACCTGAAGGTTCGTGCAAGCGGAGTTGATGTCGGGGTTCCAGGCAAGGAACTCGGCCAAGGAGATGGTGAATTTGGCGACGATGGGGGCGCAGGTATCGCCGGAGACGACCTTGTAGCAGGCGTTGCAGTTGCTGATCAGGCCGGTCTTGACGGGCACTGGACACGCCGGGGGAGGGGTGCCGGTCGAGTTGCCGACGCCAATGCAGACGACTTGGCCGGGGAACAGGTTGCTGCAGAGCGACTAGAGAGAATGATCAGTTATCTAGTTTAACGTATCATGTATGATGTCGTAGCTGAATCGTTTTCTTTCCCCCCATGGCTTGTGATGCATGCTTTGTAAAAACGGAAATGGGGAGGGAGACGAACGTCAACTTCCGGGTTCCACGAATAGCTATAAGAAGTTGTTAGTATTGGCATGGTCACCCCTTTTACTAGGTATGCCAATAGGAAACTCACAATTCAGCTAGGGAGTATGTGTCGCCAAAGTGGTCTCGGATCGCATTGCAGCTGTCGCCAGATTGAACAGTGTAGGTGGCCGTGCCTATTTGGGGTATAGCAATTAGTCTTATTGACCCCGACGTTGTGATAGAGTATTGCCTCTTACAGTTCGCAGTGTAACCCTGTCGGGCGACCAATTCGAACTCGGCTGTCGGGGCGGCGAAGGCTTGAGTGGCGAATGCCACGACGGAGAGGACGATTTGAGCAAGCATCTTGATGAAAGGGCGTTACACTGCAAGAGTATAGTAACAATATATTTAAATTGAGCTGGTCGGTGAAGTGAGGAGGTGATAGTGCAGCGATAGCAGAGCGCAGTCGGTTGTGCCTGTCGATCTCTCCTTCATTTCGACAACGCGCGGACGACACAACACCTTTATAGTCAAAGAAACTCTCCCGATCGCGTCGCGAAAACGCTTAATTGAAGCTATATCAATTGCCCATGTTCGCATATATTTTTTTCTATTCCCGTTGCTGGGGTCGTTGTCTGCCTGCCCGTCTGCCTGTTGGGCCGCGAAATGGCTTGGCTCTGCCTAGATTCTAAGACCATATCTCCATATTACATACCATGTCACGTCGTAAATCTGACAACCCTTTGCTCGCTCGCGAAATGGCAGCGTTGCGACGAGACTTTTCGCGATGTCCCCTCCCCATTATCCTGTTCCGAGGCCTCAGCACACCGCCGACGACCCGTGCGTTGCTGCTTTAAGAACACGATGCCTAGACGCACGTGGTTCTATCACTCATGGCGCTAACCCCGGTCTGATGCCTTAATGCAACGGTAGGGCCGCAATACTGCTGGAATACGTCTGAGCCCTGGCGATTATTTCCAGTTTTCACCATCTTCAACATCCGGGCTATGGGCCGCGATACCACATCCCTTCTCCGCTTGTTGTGCAGGCCTTCTCACAGTTTTTACCACAAGGGCCTGATATTAACGACGTTCCATCCCGCTCTGAATACGAGAATCAGCTGCGTGAGTCACCCCGTGAGATGCAACTAGCTCCCACCACATGTCTTGGAAAATCGGATGATAACATCATGTCGACACCTTTACTTTACATGCATCGCAAAGGTGCGGTCAGCAACGCATACAGTGAAATAGGCGGGGTTCCAAAGTCCCTATTGCCACTTTCGCTCGGAACCTGGCTCTCATCAACAGAGATTGCTTTATTGATCTAACATCACTGTGGACACCCAGAGTTTCTAGCACCTCTAATAATGGCATCAATCGGGTCCAATCGGCAAATGAACTAAATGCAATGATCAAGGCCAGGAACAAAGCTCCATCTCCGATGACACACTCGGCCAGTTAAGCTTCCCCTTGCCAGGCTCAGAGCGAATCATAGATAATAACTTGAGGAAGATCTCCCTTTTGCAGAGCGGCGGGTCTCTCTAGCCAGGGTCAGAAAGTGCAATTTTGCTCGTATCGCTCGTAAAAAAATCCGTGACCAAGGCCACCTACATGCCCAAAAGCGTGGTTACACTTAGTTCTACAACAACCATCAACATCAAATCCGTAGCGAATGAAAAGTGTAATAACGGTAAGAAGAGTCTCGCTACTTGAGGCATAAACAGGTGAGGCCCGCATGATTGGCGAATTTGTTTAGCCTATGAAGAAAATATTGTAGTCTGTTTAACACACAAATCTAGCCCTCTAGCAATTACAGCCAAATCCACGTAATTCAAGTCCGTGTCGGTACGCCATTTCCTAGACTTTTGTAAGTCCATACATCTGGGTATCGGCTTCATCAAAGCAAGACATCCATGTCATCTCTGGCTATATTATCGTACACATACATTCACGCCGGTCACAGTGAACCCGGAAGTCAGCCTTAACGACCGGGGTCATCCGAACCATAAAGCAGATGTCGAATGTCCGCTACTGCGCCTTCCTCCCTGCGCATGGAATCCTCATCCTGGAATGCCAGGGCAACCAGCTTACGTTTCTCGGACTGGATGTCAAGCACACGGTATTCGACGGATCCTTCTACGAGAAGCTTGTAAACAGTGACCGGTCGTTTCTGGCCAATTCGGTGCACCCGGTCGACGGCTTGGTCTTCTATGGCTGGCGCCCACCCTGAGCATGTGTTAGCATATTCATACCACCCTTGCTAGACAAAGAACCTACAGCAGTCAGTTAGAATGACGGTGTCGGCTGCTGTAAGGTTGACACCAACACCAGCCGCGTGCAGGCTTGCAAGCATCACTCGGGTCTCGGGGTCACTATTCAATTTTTCGACAGCTTGGTCCCGCTGTTTTATGTTCATCTTTCCTTCGAGACGAGCACATTTGATCCTCTTTTCGACGAGAAGCGCTTCAATGATGTCGAGGAACGACGTCCATTGGGAGAAAATGACCACTTTAGATCCTGGATTCCGAAGGTGTTTTTCCACTAGTATCTCGAGTTGGTCGGTCTTAGAGCTTCGTCGATCGGAGTCTACGTCTGCGCCTGTGGGATTTTCCACTTCAATTTGAGGCTCAAGCAAATCATCTGCTGTCACTTCTTGGCGGCACATTGGACATCTTTTCTGCCTCTCGAGGGCACTGAGAATACAGCTTTTCCCAAAACGATGCTTGCAGGCAGTGATAACCGGATCATGAGTCCGTATTGGGTCATAGCAGATTGGACAGTCTTCGCTGATGCGAATGGCTTCAGCGAGAGCATCCAGCAAGATCTGAGCATTTTCCGGGGTAAGCGTCACAAGCTCATCCTTGCCAAGCTTTGCCAGAATTTCCTTAACTCGAGATCCTGTAAGAGACCAATGATCGCAGCTACCAAACTGTTAGCTGAGTCCCGAGTTGGGGTGTCTTGTGACAGATGTACATTTGCCTTAGTCGGAGAAGCATCTCTAGCACGTTGGCGAACCCCACACCCCTTTCGCTATTGTCGTTACGGTTGCGTTGGCGCTTCCTGTTGCCACCGCTATAGGACCGAGAAATAAATTGCTGCAGAATATCGCGAGCTTCCGCACTAAGTTGTCATCAGCCTCCGCATATAAGAGGATAGTCTTGATACCCACAGCATCTCTTCATATCTAAGCCGCTCTAGATTAGTGAAACGAACTCGATGAACGTATTCTGTCTTTTCTGGCATTTGGAGGTTGATAAATGCCATGTCCTTTTTGCGACGAAGGCACAGATCCTGGACTAACGCCTGGAATAGGGCTTGAGCCTCTCCGCGTATTTTCAGTCTGGCTTTATTATTCTTATCCTTAACGATACCTTCAAGCGGGCGGGCAATCCTGGCGTTGAAGATGCTCTTTTCTTGAATCCCTCCGGTGATTTTGAGAAACAGGAGCGCAGACCAGAAGTCTATTGCGTTGTTGACACTATTAGCAGGTCAAGTTAGCGCAAGGAGTAGAAAAGGTAGTGTGCACACTTTTCGCTTACAAGGGAGTTCCGCTTAAGATCCAGCGACACCTGGCTTGTAACTTGCATGCAGCCTGAGCGTTCTTTGTGTTGGGATTTCTGATAACGTGTCCTTCATCAAGCACTACACGATTCCAGTTTAGGCCAAACAGAGCAGTCCAGTTTCCTGATTTAAATTGGCTGGCGAGTACTCCGTAGCTTGTGATGACGACATCGTACTGAAGTATGTCGGCTTTCTTGAATTGGTGGTATTTGGATGAGCCATGATATCTGAAGACACGAGGCAATCGATCCGTCTTGACGTGCTCTGTGAACTGTTGCTCCCAATTACTCAAAACGCCGGTCGGAGCAACAATTAGGGTAGGGCCATTTTTAAAACCGTCGCTCATAATTAAGCTGATAGTTTGAAGAGTTTTGCCTAGACCCATTTCGTCGGTGAGGATACCACCTAGGAGAAGACGAGGGCGCTGGTTTGTGACGTGACCGGAAGCGAGATTCTGAAAGTTGCCCCCAGCGACTCGCTTCCACAATTGAACTACATCACTTGATCCAGGTGCTGGAAGTTGAGGGTCTTCTTTGGATTTCATCCAAGCGAGTCCCTAACAAGCATCAGACCCAATCAAACCAAAGGTAGAGATATCTTACCTGGAGCTGGTGGAGTAGAAGCTTAGATTTGATGGCATCGGGCTGCGCGGCCTGGGGCATAACCGACAAGGTTGCTTCATCCATGTTCAGTACATCGAGAGCACTGGGGTCTGCCCGAAAGTCCACGGCCTCGCTGTCGTCCAATATCTCTATCACCTCCGGCGGCTCTTGACGTAACTGACTAGAAGAGCCCAAGCCAAGAGCGGGCGTGTCGTTTTTAGCCTCCTTGGCAATTGCTCTTTGAACTTCGGCTTCTCTCCTGGTGTTCTTCAACTCGGTGGCCTTCAAAAGCTTGTCAGCTTTCAACTTGGCTTCCAGCTGCAGGCGGGCAGACGGGTCGCCGGTGCCATAAAAGTACAGACGAATAGGGCATTCAAAAGGGCCTTTATGGCCATTGAGAACTCCATCAAGTACAATATCACCGCTATCCAAGTAAGGCGCCAACTTCTGAACGAGAATGCGAGGAAGGTGGCCGATTTGGCTCCCCATGATATTGTCGACACGGACGGCATTCCTGTCATAGACATTGCTGGGCTCACGGAAGCACAAGATGGATTCGCCTGGCGTCACTATACCATCGTAGTATCGGACCCCGACGATTTTGTTGTCCATAGTTCCGTAGAATTCCAGAGGAGGGCCCTCCGGGGCGCCAGCATCGTCTGCGACATCATCGGCGTCTTCAAGCGACGATGCGCCGGGGTGCCATTGACTTGAAGAGCCTAGCGACAACGGTGGGGGGTGACGCGATGGTGTTGAAGACGATAGAGACCTGTTCACAACGGAATAATGATCGGAGGCTAACATAAAATCATTATGACTGTGTCGGGGTACTTTACCGCCTGGCTGGTTCCCGGTCCAGCTAGAGGAAGCTGCCCTTTTTTGACGGGGCATCATGCGCGAGGGCGGCGACGACAGGGATTAGACCAGACCACTGAGACAGGCGCTTTCATCCAACGGCTAATTACAGTAGATAATGCAGTTAAGTTAGTGCAGTGGTTGGAATGGTACCCCAAAACCCATAGGTCTTGGAGAATAAAACGAGTGGATGTTAAGAATAAGGTTGGAAAGGATCTCAGAGCCACAAGAGACGAGAAGGACCCAGCAAGAATAACGCCTTCCTTTCAAATCACGACGCGTTCGCATCGGCTGTTGCACTTTCCAATGTTGAAATTGATCACGTCATCACGTGATGGCTTTTCTCTGTCTTGGTATGACGTATTGCCCGTCTCGGTTAGATTGCTTGAGGCAAACAAATTGCCGGTACTGTGGGCCCCGCACGTGACTATAGTGCGAAATACCATGAGTACAGATTAGCTAGATAGCTTAGCTCTCCATCCTAATACAACCCCAATTCCACTCCAGAAGGGAACAGTACCTATTTATCTACTCTACAGTACACCATTACCCGAGCTAGAATAAGACCCTAGTTTCATTTCACAACGATAAGTCAAGTCAGAAGTCTTGACAGTTCCGAGGTCCCTTTCTCATCTTAGTCTTAGTCCCAATAGATAGGAATATAGGTAGTGTGTACGGAGTAGTATACGGAGTTATAGAGGGTACTTAAAGAGTTGCTGTACAAGGTACTGTGTACCGAGAGGACAGCAAGAACACACTCATTGGTGCCGATTGTATTTAGTTAAAAAAAAAAGAAAAAGAAAAAGAAAAAAAAAGGGGGGGAAGGGGGGGGGCGGGATTAGGGGGGGTTAGAGGGGGGAGAAAAACCAGTTCCCTTTCATTCTACAGCACACATCAAGTAGTATATAGTACTTGTATTTAGGGGACCGTGAGCCTTTTCGGCTGGTGCCTGTACGAGATAGCTATGTACTGTACTTATATGAGCCAGATAGATTACAGCGGCGAATACGGGAGTAAAGAGGCCTCGAAAGCTAGCCCAAATGCTCAACTAACTAAAATGCAGAAACCAGACAACTAAGCTAACAAAACCAACAGTAATAAGCGAGGCAGGCGAGTAGGATTATTTTATGTATTCGACTCGACTTGTGCCTGGATGTGTGGTGTTGCAGAGAAGAGGTCGGGCGCTGGGTCCCTGAACTCAAGACTACCTACCGGTGCTACGTAGCCGGGGCGGCCCCAGTGACGAACCAGACATCTAGAAGCACCTGCGCAGGTGTCAGATTTCTAGCACATGTCACTGTGTACGTACTTCTGCTATTATTGGGGACCGCCAGGTCTTTACTTCTATGCATACAGCAGACTCAATTCGAGTATTTAGGTTAGATTTCACCGATTCAAGGTATCAGATGGCATTTTCAAATCAAGATGTTGCATCCGTTCTTGCAGGTGACAATCGCAGTGCAGCCATGTGGATCGATTAGCGACGTTAGGGAAGTAGATAGGTAGCTGTCGGCATGTTCCAGCGCTGCCTAGCACCTAACATAGTACCTAAGTGACCTAAAAGTTGATTAGGTAGCCTGATCCCTCATCTGGGCGGCTGTCGGGACGGATCTCGGAAGTGCGCCATGGTGCTCGCGGCCAGTACTGCTGCAACACGCCTCCCTCCACTGTCCCATGGCAGCCGTTCTAGGCCGCATCTCGCCCATCACGCCATCACAGCCGACACACAATCCAGCGGCAAATTGCATTGCGCAATCCAGGCTAAGCTTGATTCAGAGGCAACGCCAATGGCATAATATCTCGACATGAGGCTCAACGACCGGTCCCTTTTCCTTCTAACGTCACTTCTTGGTATTCGCAAAACCACACGGGTTTGAAGATTGTTAAAAAACTGGTTCTCTTTCTAAAACTATCACGATGATATCTAAGGGCCTGCTCCTACTTCAATGCATACCCCCCCCCCCCCGACCCGGAATACCTCTCCGTCGATGAACATTCTCAGTCTCGAGTGTTGAAATGGGCTGTTCCTCATGATGATGGGATCCTATGTCCTTCACTCAGAAACTGCTACTTATGCCAAACATTCGCTAACGCTAATCCAAATCCAAGGCGCCTGCACCAAACAAAATATGAGAGAAATTTGTCGTGTTACTTCATCGCTGGTTCATTCACTCGTTGTCCATATGCCGAGTAGTTTCCGCACTTGGGCACATGAGTCTTCTTCCCCGTCTGTGGGTTGAATATATTGCAGCCCTGTCTTGCTACGTTGGGGGGCGTATACACTACTAGGCGGTTAGCCAAGTGGCCATGGTCCGCACCTATCGATGCCACTACGGAGGAGGACCTACAATGTAGGGAGACGGCAAAGTTGCTACCATGATTGGATACACGATGTAGGCCTAACTCATCGGCCATATAGGCGACTGTGCCTTCCTTGTGGACACGCTCCGACTTTATCTCCATGAGCTTGTCCTTGTCGCCGTCGGGGAAATCGTAACGAGTTTCGGTGAGGTCGCCATGGAGGATCCTCATTACGCAGTGCGCATTACCGTGGTCGTGGATTGGACTGCCCTTGCCGGGAGTCCAGACGAGCACAAGCTGTTCACAGGGCCACATTAGCATGATGATACAGGAACGACACGTCCGGTACGCATAGTCGTCTTACTAGGTTGGCTTTTCCATTACCCTCATCCACGAGGTTCCGGGTGTATGCCATGTTCTCATTCGACAGGGCATATTGCGTCCATTCTTGCGGATCGGACACGTAACGCTCCATCAAATGCGTTAGATCTTCGACATCTACATCTTCCGAGTTGAGTCCTGACGATGGACCCAGGGCCGTCCTGATATCATCTACGAGTTGCTCAAATGCGTTCATGGTGACTGAAGGGGGGGTCTGATGGGTTATGATAAGCTCTTAGGATGCAGATGAGGCAATTCGACAATAAGTATTAATACAACAATGGGTGTTCGAACGGAAGCTGCTCGTATCCTACGGCCACAGAAATGGAATGAGTGTTCCCGATCAAGGTGGGGACAGTCCAACTGGCGGTGTCCATTGTCGAATGTAGGCACAGTCAGACAGGCATGGCGCACCCTATGCGGCCACGGACTACCATATTCTAAGGCCTTTGCTATCGGGCTGGCTACAACCGGGTTCCCGCAAGCTATCATTCTTGCTGCCCCGCTTTTCGTACCTCAGTTGACATACACCGTACAGTGCCTATTAGCCTCTTTTCCGATGCGCCGATCCCAGATAAGAAGGATATGATCCCACGAAAGTGCCTGCTTTATCCGCAGGTGGAATCTGACAGGTGGTTGATGGTCACATGGCCAGGATCATTGCTTCAAAGCAGTAGTTGAGCGACGCTACGTTACGAAGTTGTTTGCTTCTGAGGTTTGATGGTACGTAATCATCGGAGCAGTGCGGAACCACGAGGTACAGATGACTTTAAATTACCCCCTGGAATCGACGCCTCTTTATCCCTTGTCGGTTAGTCGCCCAGCGCTGTCAAATTACTATTCTCAAGCATAAAGAACAAGAACTGCTTAAAAGAACTCGATTTAATGCCTACAGCTACCACTGCGATTGATTCAAAGCTTCTTTCACACAAAAGCCAAATGGATAACTAGAGGGGGTACTTAGTAAGGATACAGAATTCGGCATTAGTCCGAGAATCTTGCGCCAAACCCACCGCTTACTGTGCCAAAACGCTATAGCTCATCCAGGTTCTCCCTGATTGTAATCGTCTCCTATGGTTGACCAATAATCTTACCCGATCAGGTCACTGCCAAGAGTGAGCCAACTTCCGTTGTGGTTAACGGCCAAATGAATGATTGTTCATTTGAGACATTGGACAACGCGAGTCAATGTCCAGCAGCATTCTGAGCACGATAACCCTGTACTAGCGAGTTGAAATCACCTGAGCGACCGCCTGATGTGGTATCTAATACTGCGACGCTCCCCACGCAAGATAAGCCTGCATTGTTACTACGTTCGCATTACGCACGATCTACGTCGATATCTTGACGTACCGTCTAATATCTACAATCAAGCGGAAAGCAACATTCGAGGCACTTCTCGGACGTTATGAACAACGACCTAGATGATATGTCGATGCGGAAAACACTCCAATTCCTGGGCCTGGTTTGGTACCTGCCGTGGCTCTTGGGTTTCATGGGGCATGGATGCTAGCGATATCGGCAGAGCAAATATGCGCGCATTTAGTAATGCAAGGCAGTTTGTCTCTGAGCATTCAACGCGATGTCTCTATGCGTACGACGGAACTGTGTACTTGGTACATGTGTTCACATTTGTTCATAGCCCTGTAGATGAGTATGTATGACAATCTAACACGTTTGGATGGAAAACTTGATAACCCTCGATTGCTCAAATTGCCTATGCTTCTAATATTCAAGTCTTTGGACATGCGAAAACCCGTTGCTTGATTAAACCCTCATTATGTCATTAAACAGCAAACATGTCTTCGTCGTCTTGGCCATAAATACGTTCTGTATCATAAATACGCCAAGAGTCGTCGTGATAGTCCTCACCATCGGTTAACCCCAGTTCCTCGGGCACTTCTTGTGCAGGCGAATTCAGCGTAATGTAATTGCGAACAGCAGAGCTAATCTCATTGCCATAGGTAGCATAGTCTTCAATGATGGCCTCGAACTGGTTGCAGAACTCGCTAAACAGTCTCCCGTCCTCCCAGCCGTGACGATCCATCTCGCCAACGCCGCACCTCGCAACGTCGAAGACATCGTCGAAGTGATCGCCGGACGACGGCATCAGCGCGAATGAGTGTGCCTCGTGGGATGTGATCGTGCCAAGCGCGACCAATGCGATCACTGTGCTCATCGTGTAGAGCATCCGGATAGCGCAAAACCCAACATTCTTGGCTGAAGTATCCCAGCTGTCAGGTTCTGGGAGAGCCGAGCATGCGATGTACCGATGCAGAAGATAGATGAAGATCCGGATGTCGCACGCGTACATTTCGTCAGAGATGCCCGTATCTATGTCAGATTCCCTCCCGTACGGGGCGGGAAACTCCGCGCCGGCGAGTTGTAGCTCTTTCTTGCACCATAGGAGGCAAAGCTGGAGACATCGCGAGACGTCGCGGGGATTGCTCATCTTGAGGATGCTCAGGTACTTCTCGTCCAGCGGCCGGTCAGTGAATAGTTCGAGGAGCGACGTGTGAAAGGAAGCGATATCGAGGCCTGGGCCTTCGGATCCGTTGGAAGCTACTACGATCTCATCTTCTTCTTGCGAGTCCGTCAAGTTGTTCTGAGACTGAGACTTGCGGGGGCGGACTGGTGGTGCCTTCACCCCGCCCTGGTTGTATTTCTTCCACTTCCACTTCTCTCCGAGCTGGTATCGGACTGTATTACGTTAGCATTGCTGTCCAGAGCTACTTCTTTTGCGTAGATGAAGTGTTTAAACTATTCGTTGTCGATGTGCGGCTAAGGTGTCAACATACTACAAACATGTTAGTATCGAAGCATGTTCCACGCATCAGATAATGGAAGCTTAGTTTTTCATACATACCATTGTTTCACTCTAAACAATTGTTAGTCAGCTCCGAGTAACGCATGATGATAGCGGCGTGGTGTAGGACTCACGTCGCATCCAGGCCGTATCCTTTCATTTTTTCCATCACGATAGGCAGGGGCTTATCTTCCTCCATATATAGCTTGTGTAGGATTTCTTCATAGTGTTCCCATTGTATCTTACCCCTGCGAGTATCCCTCCGGCTTCCTACGGCCACTACCTCTTCGTCTGATTCTTCATCGCCTCCGTCGGTGTACTGTCGGGGGTCCGCCCCCCTGATATCGATTGTGGCGAATGGCATCTAGTTAAACAATACTTCCTCGAGATAGAGATAGTTTCATGATGGACACTTGAAAGATGGCATGCAGGTAGCCAGGCCGTGGTCCCGGCCCAACAGGACCTGCCCAGCTTGCCGACCCTACGGGTCTCTTATATCTGTTTAGTTAAGCAAGGTTATCTCAGAGGCATTATCAGTTGAAATGGGCCTTCTCGGGTTTTCGACGGTGATCCCAAGTTGGGATTCCCAGCTGGGGGTGTAATGGTCTCCAATAGTAACATTGCTTAGTTACGAGGCAACCGGTATAGTGGCCTCAGAGACGAGGCAGACAAGCCGAAGTGGAATTTCTAACTACTCAAGAAACGGAATTTCCCATATTAGTCGGTGGTGGCGCAGTAGCTATTGCTATTAGGGATGTTATTCGGCCGGCAAAGGTGAGAAATTAGCTGAGCGGTTGGGCAGAAATGGGCGTTTTTTTTCGGGAGCATTTGGCAGCGACAAGGGTATCGATGTGTTGTCCGCTCATGTATATGATATCAAGGAAGCCCCGTTCTGCCTACATGAGCACGCGACAGTGACAAGGGTCGTCATCTTTTCAAAAAATTTCATCTTTGCTCAAATGTTCCTTTCCACATACATGGACGATTACCTGGTCGCAGTAGGAAGGTGGACTGATGACAGAGCACTGAATCAGTCTGCGGCGACGCGACCACGTCGAGAGGAAAACAAGAGTCAGCATCTGCACCCCGCAGCAGAGCCTCACCTCCGGAAGTCTCGGGCAAATAAGGCCGATTATGCTGGGTCCGATTGGGGAAACTATCGCAGTCGGCTCTCTAAATCAGAGGATGAGCTTCTCGACACACATCCCCAAAACGCGATCAGGGAGGTTCGGGCGTCCCAGATGATCCAGCGGCAACACCCGGCGTGCTTCGTGAACGCGGAGGGAGGCCAACAAGGCAACGAGGCAACTGCCGCCAAGCCATCAGGCAGCCTTTCAAGGGTGGGAGGCCACTTTCTGGAGCAAGCGAGCATCTATCTTCCGCTCGACGAACACGAAGGTATGGAAATCACCAAACTCCGTGCAGCACACCCAAGTAGATGATGTTATTGAGATCTGACTGTTACTTAGTGAAATTCCCTGAAAGGGGTGATGAGGCGAGAGAGACATGTTAGGAGACTGGGAAAAAAACCACCTAAAAAAAACGGCAACACATCTAGTTCATTCATAGAGGGAAATCAAAAAGTCAGTATATTTACATAGCAATACCAATACTAAAACGCGAAGCACGCGCTTTTGCTTTTTTTCGTTTTTTCTCGACCTTCCCTAATCTTGCTTATTGATTCCGCGAAGATGGAAAAGCCATTGCCCGATTCGGCCACACCATAACATGACGCGTAAGCGCCATGGCGCAGGACGATATGGCTGCCTCTGGATGTGCAAGAATGGGGGCGTTGCTTGTTGCGCTAACCACATGATGGCATGCTAGGTATGGCGATGGTGGCGATAGGAGAGAGGCTCTTTGTGGGGTTTCTCCAAGCTTACCTATGACCATTCTTGGGATTTTGCAGAGGAGGTAGGTAAGGTACCCTGCAGGGCAGATGGTGGGCTTTGGCAATCCAAGTTCTATTGGAATTTGGTTTTTGATCGCATTTCTCGGCTTCATTGCAATTGTTTCCTTGTTCCTATCGGCATTATCGGTTTCATAAAGCTTTCGACTCGGAACTTTCTAAGAAAACAGCGACGATATATCGTGATATCGATATAAAGGAATATATATATCCGAGGCTTTAACATCCGTGTTTCAATAATACTAATATGCATACAACTATATATGCATCTAATTAGGTTCATATCTATTTATCCGGATAGAATATACATCATTCGCAACTTTCCAGATACCGGGACGAGGGGGTCCCGAGCCCTTGGAGGGGAGAGAAAAGGATCTCGGGAAGCACGCAATCAGCATGCATTTGTACAAAGCCACATGAGCTTGGTTAGGCCGGCTGAGCAACTGCAAGACCCGCTTTTGCGGAGACCAGATGAATAAAATGACATAATTTCATGGAATTTGGAGGGAGAGAGCAGCGACCGTTTTGATGCTCCAGGCATCAATGGCACGACTGAAATATATAAATTCATGATATGATATCGATTTATCGACGTTTAGTATTAAGGGTTTTTACGCCTTAAATAGGACAAAAGTCCTCTGCTTAAATTATAACTTGTTTGTTTATTTACAATCTACAAAAGTCCAAAAGCTAGGCTTTTATCCTCATAAGGCTCTATGCTATCCCGGGCGGGCGAGGGGGGGCGCTGCTTGAGCGACTTCGAGGAGGTCGCGCGATTAGCAGGGTGGCTGGCTGGTCGGGGTGGTCTAAACATTGATTCCTCAATTCGTAAGCTGGTAAAATCAAACGCTGGTACGCATACAATACGGCTAACTCTTTAACTTTATCTGTAGCTTGCCAATGAGTGTATCCGATCCCATCATGCAAGCAGAATTTGAAAGTGCGTACAGCGGCTGATGGCCTAGGATGTAAGCGAACAAAGATTCATGGACCCGATGCTCTCGCCGCCGTGGCGTAGTTATCTGCGGGCCGCCACTGACTTCCACATAATTCGCAGCCCCCAATCCTCTTATTGCATTGCTGCAGCTATCCGTAGAGCCTTGAAAAACTTTTCCGACGTGAGACATGACTGTTTTCCGCTGTCGCTTTCCCCAATGTTCATTTCAGAGCCCGCCTTCGGTACAAACGATGACTCGACCTCCATTGCGTATCTGATTTCCGAATGGATCCTGTGACAGCACTGGGAGCAGCTGGCTCAGTTGTTGGAATTGCTAGCTTTGGAATTCAGCTGTCGCAGATCCTGCACAGGTACATATCCCAGATTTGGTACGCACAAGAGCGCCTGGAGGCAATTGTGGAAGAAATTAAGTTGACAACATCGGCACTGGAAGAGATATATGCTTTCCTCCAGCAAGAAGTGGATAATATTAAACGCGGGCAACCCCTTTATCTATTCTCCGGAAACGCGTTAAAGAAAGTCAAAGACACCGCCAATAAATGCCTGGTGATTTTCTGGCGTGTCGAGGCAGTTATTAACGGTTGGCACGTAGACATCGAAGATCAGCTACATGAAAAGCTTATCGAGTTTGATAAGAGTCTCAAAGAATATACGCCTGGTTCCCCCTTTGAGATCAATTCGGTACCTACCGTAGATCCCCTGGGGTTGCGGGATAAGCTTCGTTGGCCTTCCAAGGCCTCTAAACTAGACCAGCATTGCAAAAAGCTACAAAGATACCAGGACAGCCTGGTGCTACTCCTCCAAGTTGTCTCGCTAGGCCAGCAACGATTGAAGCCGTATGTACCATATAGCCCCATCCCAAAGTTTGCCGTTAAGTAGATCTAGGAAACCAACTGAAGAAGATGTGCGGTTGATGTTCAAGACTTATGCCATCATCAACCAAATCGCAAGCCCAGAAGAACTTCAAATTATAGCATTTGGATACAAGAATCAAAACCAATACCGATATGCAAGTGGCGGACGTGAACCTTCCGTGGCTCCCAGTTACATCAAAAGACCGCGATCCTCGTCTCGGGCAACGACTGTTAATCTACGGACTACGAGAGTTCCAGCCAACTCAGAGACACATAGTTTGAGCGGTCCTCGATACCGGAATCCGTCACCGTCTCAACCACTCGTTATGGGTACGTCAAGGGCAAGAAGTCCTAGATCAGTCGCACCACAACCACTTAATAGAGCCGCCATTAATGGCCACACCAATGTATCGGTATGCCATGGGAGTCAAGCGTTTGATTGATGAGTTGAGCCTGACAAGTGATAGGATATTCATATGGCAAGCCAGCCATCTAATCCACATCCAGCATCTCGAGCTCACAAGCCACCGGAGCGATTCTCAACTTTAATAGATGACACAAAGCAACATGAATATGGTATACACCATGCAACGCACAGCTGGAGTTTTGACTGATCGCTCTTATCAGATCCCATGAACTCAAATATGGATGATACTAGCCCTAAGACACCGCCACCACTAGCCCCAGTGAATAGCGTCGCCCCAAATGGATATGCGACCGATACCAAAGAAGTAAGTGCGCATATCGAAACGTCATCTTGAGCCGAAGGATGTAACAGAATACTAAAGGCCATGAAATAGACAGCCCAGGTGACGCCCGAGAGTCCACCTCGGTGCGCTGTATCTGATACCGAGGTAACCAAAACTGATAACATTGCAGTGAAGCTACTCTCCCCTTCGCCACTGCAAGATTGCGCGCCGAACATAACCCAGTTGATAGAGCAACCGCAGAGTAAAAGAAGTCTAGAAAAATCAAATGCGGGGAATGTTTCGATATCAGTGGACATTGCTAAGAAGGATCTGGGTAGCACTGAGGTCCAGATTCTACCTTACGTGCTATACGAAGGGGGAGCATACCAACTTCCAGTGTCCCTGGGATTAGAGATGAAGAGCAAACTCCAAGGGAGCCTCAGCTTCGGACACTCCAGGAAACAACTAACCGAGAGGTTAGCGTTCTTGAGCCCGAGCCAAGTCCAAACGCTACAAAATCTACTACAGCACAACTCTGGGGATCAGGTCCGGAAGCTGGCCCATCTTGAGGTTGTCAGAAAGTCAAGTATGAAGTTCTGGCAGAAGTCAACAAAAGTAATGATTGCTTTTGTCGAAGGTGAAACGTCCGCTATGCCGGAGGGCATCCCGCTTGCAGCAACAGACCCAACAGGCACTGGATCTAAGGCAGATTCAAGGCTATCTCGAAAGACTCATTTTGGTGTTCCACGGCAACATGCCTCTGCCCCAGGATTCAACAATGACTCTAGTTTAAAAGCATCGGACGCGGAAGGTTCCCGTACGGGCCAAGCAGAACCCGCCAGTATTCCACAGATACAGGTCGTTCGTCGGCAGAATGACATCACCCATACCACATCAACCGCGCCAGCATCAGCTCCCCCGGGTCAACTAAACAACTTGAACATTGCAGGGATATCTGGGATCCAAGATATTACCGCTCTCTTAGTTACGGATGAAGAGTGGAGGAAACGATTTGCGGAGTACAAGGTGTGGACTATCCAACCACTCTCGGGTATTGGCCAAGCGCAAACCCCTGATGATGCTTGGGATCGGTGCGAGATATCCGAAGAGCACTTCAGTATTCCAGAGATTAGACGCCGATTAACTTCCCTAGACAAGAACACGATGACTGTTCTCCAGAAGATGACCATGCTCACCGTGAGCCAGCAAATACAGGTTCAACAGTCCCTAGAAACAGCCAAATCGGGCGCTTCCGACTTTGCAAACGAATGGAAGTTTCGGCAATTAGATATCATTCGATCAAAGAAGCTGTTTAGACCAAAGCATGTCAAGAAAGTCGTCGTTTACGTCTGCGTGGAACCGTTCCCACATGTTTTTAAACAACCCGAAGAATCGCAGAAACAGCACCTAGAAGATGCGGAAGACGGCCCATCCGACCTTGCCTATAACAAAGATCGATTAGCAACTGCGAAGAGAGGTTTGATCATAGAGGACAAGATCAACCACAGCAAGAAGAGACCGAGAAATATGACCAGTCGCTGTAGCGAGGATACTCTTTCAACTGAGAACTCTGAATGGGAGACCAGGGCACACAAGGAGGAAAACGACTTGAGAGAGGAAATACGTGAGACGGGAGGATCCAATGGTCGCCGCGAGTCTAGAGATTCGACAAGACGCGAGATTGAGCGGGCGAATGAGGCCATTGCCAACCGCCCTCCTGTGCCATCTGAATCACGGGGACGTTCTCGACCGGCCTTTTCACGTCTATCCTCAGAGTCCGCCAGAACCCACTCCCCTACAAGGCTTTCTTCACTACAACTAGCTTCGTTGACGAGTCGAGACCCTACGCAACCAATTATAATAAACAACCGGATATATAACTCAAGGCGCGATTTTGATTCAACTAGTGAGGGTGATTCATCAAATGTAGATGAATACGAAGGTATAGAGACTCTCGCTTATCGTCGCTTCAATTGCTGATAATAGTCTAGTGAGGCACAGCCATCCAATTGTAAAGATAACGACGAGACATGAATCCGCTAGAGGAGGTGCGAACGACCATCGGCCTACCGATTATGACGACGGCCACCCCGATGTACATAGCGACGACGAGGACAGGCTTGCGGTGCAAGTACATGAACGCGAGGCCGACCCTGAGTACGAAATTCATCGTCCGCGAAGATCAGTAGAGCCCCAGGGCGATCGTACCCCATACGCCGGTACTCGTGTTGCTATTGATCACAATAACGACCTCGAGCTTCGCCTCTCTAGCCTGCCGCGGAGCCCCTATTCGGCCGGACCTAGGGACCGCAGCAGAAGCGTAGCCACCTCTATTTCCCGTCCACGCTTGTTAGGATACTATACCGACGAGGAATTAAAAGCAAGGGCGAGGGAGAGGGCGACGTACCCGGACGAGTTTGACAGACAGCCGTATGATCCTCAATTGTCGCCACAGGCTGTGGAAGCCCGCCAGGAAGCTATTGAACAACTACTTCTCGAGTGGACCCCGTTATACAAGACCGAATACGATAGCGATAATGACGAGGCGGACTCAGAGGACCCCGAGGAAAACGGATCCTCTCCTGCATCGCTAAACGGACAATCGCATTCGACTGTTGTAGTCACAGAGGAGCCTGAAACACTACATTATGTACCTCGGTCAAAAGACGCGACTCCGCCTGCGGAGACTGGGGTTGACATGTTGTCGTCGGAGCTTTCCGAGAATCAGGATCAAGAGACGCGGACCGTCAAGGAACATGGCCCTAGAGTCAGGATAGACTCGGTCAGTGGAACGACCGCGAGTCAACCGCCATTTGCTGGGCTACAGAGGAGAGAGACCACAGGTGGCATCAATCCAGTAAAGCCAATCAACGGACAGCTCTCAAACAGAGCCCACCCACAGACACCAGACGGGAACGACGACGACGATGCCGGGTTTCGCCCACTTCATAAAGGCAACAGGGCAGCCACTTTGCCCACCCCGGCACGACAGACCTGGGCAGACATCGACTGGGCAAGACAGATCGTCGAAGAGACAGCGATAGTAGCCGATCCGGACGAGTACGAGCCCTCAACAGTGCGCGTCTTAGAGAGAGAGCTATTACCACGAGGGCGGGGACGCCGTCGGGATACTGAGCGCTGGAGAAGCCCTCTAGCCAGGCGCCAGCCGCGCGATAGAAGCCGCGCGGATGGTTCTTTTGAACGGAGACCTAGCCCGCCTCCGCGACGACGGACTGTTGAGTTCGAGGGACTCACGGAGCGCCACGTGGGATCTCGGGAACGACACCGAGGTCCGGAACCGAGTGTTGGGGGACGAGATCACATATCTGAGCCGCGACAGCGACGGCGATCGCGAACACAGGCAAGAGACCGGGGTCCGCGTACCGAGACGTACTCCGAGCGTACCGGCTACCATAGGTCTAAGTCAGGATCAAAGCCGCGAGATGATCGACATTCCTCTCGACGCTAGAAGGGTGGCTGATTGAAGAAGCGCTGAGTTGGAAGGTTCAAGTACGGAGTACACATATGCCTATCTAATGCACAGGAAGCTGGCCTTGCTTAAGAAACTAATTGAATTTATTTCTTTTTGCCCGATAGAGATCTTGATATAGAGTAGTTGTAATACACTCATTTCGAAACGAAGTGTTGCACCCCACCCAAAATTTACATACAACACATAAACACTTTTAAAATACGCAGATTTATGCGCTTCTATTTAAATAATACAATATTTTTTTAGTTATATACATATTATATTATTTTTAAAATGTTATTTATGCTAATTCAGTATAGAAATTTTATATAGCTGTTTTATTTTTGCTAAAGAATAAAACTAGACTTAGTTTTTGCGATCTAACCTGCCGCAATCCGATCCGATGCGATCCAAGCTGCCACAATTCAACCCTTCAAACAAGCCCTGCCTACACAGACCTACGCGTACGGACTGGCGAGTGGATTGGCGAGCGGACCGGCGAGAGGTCTGGAGACCTAGGCGTACAAACTACGCGTACGGATTGCCTATACGAACCGGTGAGTAGACTGGTGAGAAGTCTAAAGACCTACCCGTACGACCTGCCCGTACGGACTGGGGAAGGCTTTGGCAAGGGCTATATAAATCTACGCAGGTTAATCTCTAGACCTTTTGCCGGAGCCTTCGCTAAAGCCCTCGCTAGTCTGTACGTGTAGGTCTGCGTGGGTAGGTCTCTAGACCCCTTGGTAGTCTACTCGCCGGTTCGTATAGGCAATTCGTACGCGTAGTTTTTACGCGTAGGTCTGCGCGGGTAGGTCTTCAGACCTCTCGCTAGTCCGTACAGGCAGGTCTATAGACCCCTCGCTAGAGCCCTCACCAGTCCACTCGCCAGTCCGTACGCGTAGATCTGCACGGACAGGTATATATAGGTAGGTTTGCGCAGGCAGGGCTCGTTCGAACGATTGGATCGCGGCGGGTTAGATCGTGGTGGGTTAGATCGTGGCGGGTTGGATTACGGCGAGTTGGATCGTACAGCACTAAATTCAATTATATTAATAAAAATAAATGCACCATATAAAACCTCTATCTTTAATTAGCATAATAACTATTTTAAAAATATTATAATATGTATGTAGCTAAAAATATTGTATTTTTTAAATAGAAGTGCATAAATCTGTGTATTTTAAAAGCGTGAGTGTGTTGTATGTGAATTTTGGGTGGGGCGTAGTGTACCACCTTTATCGATACCTTAATGACCTAATTCGTGGTCAGCTGTACGTAAAATGATAATGACGGCACCGTTTGAAACCCGTTTTCAAGGTCCTTCGCATGAATTATTCATGAATGCATGTAATCATCAGCCACCCGACTCGGGAATGACGCAAAGCCCAATTCGTTCTAAGTTGTGCGCCATAAAGGTGGCTAATTGTTCTTGGAGTGCGCCGATTCTGCCCGGAGCAAGAGCTCCTGCATAGTCGTCACGAATCCGTGATCCCAATTGGATGCGCCAAGTAAATCGTGTGTTTAGGTGAGGCACTTGCGACAAGTACAGGTCTCAATCGAGCGCGCTCTCAGCAGATCGATTGTCGAATCACGGTCGGGCGTGGCGTGGCGTCCAAAAACAGCTGCTGTTTCTGGGGATGGACGCGCGCAGTTCACCAGGGCAGAGAGTCGACGGTTGGATGTTTACCGACTGTACTCTCTCACACCACACAGGTACTGTACGTCTTCATTTAAGACCTGTGTCTTTACGCTCAACACGACCAGACGCTTATGGAAATTCTGGTGACGGGAGGAAATCGATGACACCAGCAAATTAGTTTGTCCTGGCGCGTGACCGTCATGACGAACCCGGTCGCGTTTCATTCCTGCAGAACGCCGACAAACCAAGAGGTTCTGTCACACGTTTGTGTATGCCGCGCCGATCGTTTGCATCGAAGTAGAAGCAGGTTATTGGACGGGCTACTGACCTATTCCGAGAAACTGCTGGTTCATGGCGCATAGACCCCTCCAAATCTCTCATGCGGGAGGGCGGCAAGAGCTCACCATGGTGAGCTAGGTAATCATGGCTATTCGGTCTTATAATCTTCATATTGTCGATTTAAATGCAGTCTAAAAATGCATATAATGCGTTCGACTTCTCTTCAAAGGGGTCTTAGCCGTCATTAAAAACCTGTTAACTTGAGAATTGGATAGGACGCCTCGGCAGATCTTACCTTACCTAGTTGAGGGGTCGGCCGGGGAGAAAGGTCAACTTCGGAATGAGCCGACGTCACAGTTCTTTACCTACGCAGCTTCCCCGCAAACTAGAGCATTAGTGAAACTCCACTCGCTGCAATGTGCATTATTAGTATGTGCTGCAGTTGCAGTTACAGTGCCACCACCTATCATAGCGAAGCCCGCCATCAGCTCTCAACATCCACTGTCGTCATCAGAGCATACTAACACACGTACCACCACCAATTTATTACGTTCTCCGTGCCAGCTCTTTGTTAAAACTACTTACCTGAACCATCTCACCTGCGTTTGCAACTCTCGCAGTCTTCTCTTCAATGAACATATCTTGTCATTAGACTGATCGTTCAACTTCAGAATCGGAATAGTCCCAGGACCGCTGTTGTTGCCAGACACAATGGATCGTGTCCATCAAAGTACGTCTTCTCGTTTGTCTGTCCACTTCGTAATTCTACCCTGGCAATTGGCAGTCGAGTCCAACTGGGGGTACCAACCGATAGAGTGACCCTGCTAACTGCTGCTTTGCTCATCTGCTATAGTCAACCCTTTCGCCAAGCGCGAATCCCACACCAAGAACACCGTCGTCACTTACAAGATATTGACTATCATCACTTGGCTACTGGCCATCGTCGTCTCCTTCTACTACACCTTCAACAGCCCCGACGATGGCGTTTGGCCACGACGTAAGATGTGGAGGCAGAATGACCACTACCACACGGCTTTCCGAATGAACCATATCATCGCCAGCATCTACTGGTAAGCATGTCTAGCATTGGTATTTCTCCGAGACATAGCCGTCTGACTCTTGTCACTAGGATTGTTCTGTTCATTCTCCAGGGTGGCTACATTGCGCATCTCTTCTCCGGCGATGTCGAGCGTGTCAATTCTGCCTGCGCCGTTGGCAGCCACTTCATTCTCAACAACCTGTTCCACTTCGCGTTTGTGATGCTGTTCGTGCGCTCCTTATTCGGCTGGGCTGAGTTGATCATCATCCTCAATTTCATCAACCTGTCCTCGCTCTACTTCCGTCATAATGCATATGCCCGATTCATTCATCTGCCAGTCGTGTCTGGACCACTAGCTTGGACCTTCGTGGCCATCTACTGGAACGGCGCTATCATGGTTCCGAATCCCCAGACCCTAGTCGCTCGAATCTTCGGTAATATCTTCATCTGGAGTATCTTGGCATACGGCTTGTTCTTCATCGTCGTGTATAAGGTTGGTATCCCCTTCGTGGGCGCTGTTTGATTATACTGACGGAATGCAGGACTATACGATGGGCTTCAACCTCTCTGTTCTCTCGGCCGCCATTGGAGTTTCCCAATTCTTCTTTCAGGTCATTGCTCTGCAGTGGATTTTTGCATTTACCATCATGGCAGTGTTGTTCGTCGCTACCGTAGTGGTTGCCGTACCTGCCGCAACAGGAAAGACCCGACAGGGCGACGCCGAGAGAGCACCGCTCTTGCCGGATAACTGAGAAAGCCTACACGACGCAGACTAGGTAGGCAGCTTCATGGCTGGATATCATACGATACCCGAGATTGTAAACCAAACCTATGGTCGATGAAAGTGATGATAAAACCCGTGGAGAACAGATCCAGACATTTGTGCGACATCATCCAATTGTGTAATGAGTAGCAGCATCGTTGTGAGACGTTCGGATATGAGATGGCGGATTTTGGTGTAATGTGCTAAAACGAAAACACAGATTGCACCAGCAATGTGTAATGATATGGAAAGGGATGGTCCTGCTTTATGGTCAAGGCTTAGGTCCTCATTGAAGAAGCGGACAGGTCGGGAAAAGGTATGATGTTTTTGGTCAATGAGTAGATACCTTATGTAGAAATCAGATTTTATCTTGGGCAATTAGCTTTCCTCAAAACATGGCTGTGGGTCAGTGCGCAGCCCCCTAAATTGATAACAAGCGCATCCCTACAGGCAAGGGGCTTGTTGGAAGCCCAGAAAGCATTTCAATACTCATTGCGATTGTTTACATATCTCATCTACCACGATGCTATACTCCCCGAATTTGCCATTTGTCATAGGTAACGACATCTGCCGCGTCACAAGGATCAGACGAATTCTGAAAGGCAGGCGGGGGCCTCAATTCGTCCGTCGGATCTTAAGAACCGAGGAGATACAACATCCGACCACGGCGAGAATCTTACGAATCCTAGACCATAATGCACAGGGCTCTCAAGATGCGAAAGCTGTCCCAAATATGATAGATGGGGCCAGCTTCACCAGAGCGGTGGAATTCATGGCCGGCAGGTAGGTGAGAGAAGGGGCCGGCTTGTTCAATTCCCCGGCCTGCAATTAATTGCCCGACACTTAATGGCTATTGGCTAACGCTACCTGCCTGTTCAGATTCGCGGCGAAGGAGGCGGTCATCAAGGCGCACCCCCACCGTCGCCTGACCTTTCAGTGCATTGCCATCTTAAGAACGACGCATTCGCCAGAGGGCTCGGTGCTCGACGCGTCTGGGCGAGAACGAGAGCCTGCCATGAATGAAGAAGGAATGTCGGCAGATGACAAGACGCCACAAAGCGGCCCACTTGTGGCTTTGATCAAGCCCGAAGAAGAGGATGGTGCGGATCGCGATGTCTATGCATCTGTCAGCATTAGCCACGACACCGAGTATGCGACTGCCGTCTGCTTGGGGATCAATCCTGCGGCACAGCTAATGTGGGGACCTGGGAAGGGTAGCTAGCTATAGGAAATGTCAAGAAAATTTCACCTAAAGTCAATTCCTGATATCCCCGGTTCAGGTGCTACAGTATATTGCCTTCGGGAGGATCTCGTTACAGGTAGCGGGCTATATGCCCACTTAATACGGCGTATTTCAGCGTCTTCGGGCTCTTGGCCCGCCATATCTACCTATTATATCTACCGGGAGGCAACCCAGCGCAGTACCAGCGTACTTTGGGGAGAGTGCGCAGGTTCATAGCAATACTGCTGCAAATCGCTATCATTCTAGTTTACCGTACTGCATACCTGAGGCCCTCTTATCAGTCTTGGGATTGGTGCTCTTCTTTACCTGAAGTGCATGCACTATCCACCGCAGTGATCCCGTGGCTGTCCGTGGTAAGGACTCCGTGGCAGCGCGGCGGGACCGCGGGAAGGTAAGAAGCACAGTGTGCAACAAAGGACCCCGCAAGGGAGACTTATGTCAATTACAATACTCAATTCCCTCTACCTACCCCATACTGTACAACATCAATACCTACCAGTCCCAATCATAACAATCCCGTTACATATGTACGGAGTAGGTACCTAGTAATTACTTCCAGCCTGGGTCACCCTACTCAAGCTGGTACTAGTAGGGTGGCATACCTTCAAAGTTAAGTACAGTAGGCACAATAGCCACCACCTGCCGCCACGAGCAGTTCTACCCCTCTATAATTAGCACCGCTTGTGCAGGTGCCGACCACAATGACATCATCCCGCCGCCTCGCACCTACCTACCGACCTACCTACTTAACCTTTACTCAAGTAGTACCTACAATAGGTGCCTTACGCGTACCGGTAGGTGCCTAGCAGGTAATACCCATAGGTACCTAGTGAGATATGCGCTACCTATATGTATGTACCTAGGTAGTGATCCATGCGGTGTAGGGTGGTGTAGGGCGCGGTACCCGCCATCCAAACTGGTTCCTACCCGACGAGTAAAAGGGAAGTAAAACTCACCTCGTTATCCCGTACAGGCCCCGTACTGCTACAGTTGATTCCCGTGACGGCCGATGCGGCACAAATAAAAAGGAAAATCAGCTGCAACGGCGGTGGATTCCGTGTGGCGACTGTGTAAGTACGTGTACAGAGGGGCTACTTACTTGTGGTAATGCAAACCTAGTGCCTTATGTACCTAGGGTATGTAGGTAGGTTAGGTGACGGTTACTGTACATACAGCAAAAGAACCTTGCGCTGCTGAAACCGTCGGCACCCCAGTGCCGTGATGTTTGATCACGAGCTGGAAAATGTATTTCCAACACCACAATTGTGCTCATGGATTGGCCAAATCAAAAGAGCCTGCGAATTCTTCGTAGTACCACCTCGATAGAGCCAGGGACAGTGAGAATCCCCGATAAGGATTGTTAGTAGGCGCAGTGAAAGATGTTTGCTTCCATACGTAGGTACCTAGGTGGTACGTCTACCCATGGATTCAGTGGAGCGAAGACGGGCACTAAATAGGTACATGGTCAGTCACTAGGTAGGTCCGATTTCTCTCATTAGCGTTCTTACATTGGCCCACTAAGTAGCTTGGGTGGATAATGGCCTGTTCCGCATGGAGTGGCAAAAACAAAGGGACACCGTGATGTCGGAAGTCTGGTCGGAACCCGTTGTCGTGGATCTATATGTTCGACAAGCATCGCAACCTAGGTCTGAAGTCGGAATTCGGTTTCTCAGTTCAAACAACGACCGTACGCATCCCACGTAGCCACCAAGGCATCATATACCATATCGACATCTTTTCCAACAGCTGCTGCACATTGAATTCTTCGAGGATGTCTTCCACTCAGTACCCCCCTTCCACTCAGTATCCCCCTTCCACTCGGTATTCGATCACTCGATATTCGGCTTCCACCGTGAATCCTGATAGGACCAAGGCGGCAAAACCCCCAACACCAGGTAGATTCCCCCTCCATGACGTCGATGCAATCCATCCCATGCGCTGTGCAAGACATGTTCATTGACGGCTATTCCCAGCCGAAACCAAGTACAAGCGTGAGATAGAGCAGAAGACGAATGCCATACGGAAGGACGAGGACAGAATGAAGGAGGCCAGATGGGCGGCAAAACAGAATCGGAATGGCCACAACCGTTAGCAGGTATGTATGCCCATCGTCTCGACTTGTTCAACAATACTCCTGGGTCCTGTATGGCGGCTAACATGCACCGCCTAGGATATTCGTCATCGAGTTCCTCCCTACCCACGCTACCCCAAGAAACTTGACGCCATTCAGTTGTTGCGACCCGTCCTGTCTGACGACATCTGACAACAACCCGTGAGCTTCGATCGTCCCACCCCTCGTCCCCTACCCCACACATCGACATTTATAATCCGACCATGTCTTCCAATAGACGGCATCCTCGGGGAATGGATAGTCATCGACATTTATAATCGGACCATGTCTTCCAATAGACGGCATCCTCGGGGAATGGATAGTCATCGGCCATTGTGTTAGGATAACAGTATTGCTGATGAAGAAAGGAAGCGATCCTTCTTGGGGGAGAATCGTAACGATAGAAACGATGAATAGAAATGAACAAAAAGTAAAAGCATAACTCATCTTTATCTATCATCGCATTGTGCGATGCCGTGTGCTCTACTCTGTCCGTAAGGATTCAAGCACGGCGTCCTGTAATACGCCATTGGCAATGCCCCATAAGTGTGTTCTTATTCTCAGCAACTCGTAAATAATGATCATTATCATTTGGGCAGAACCCTGTGGCTGCCATCACAAGTAGTAATGACTATCCATTCTTAAGGGAAAACCCCTCCGTTATCGGTCGGTGATGGGTCGGATGCGGCGGGCTCGCGTCGATTCGTCTGGCCACGTATGCACGGCTCAATAGCCATCGATTCCAATACTCCAGCACCCGTGATAGTCAAAATCAATGAGTGGAGTGGCAAGAAAGAGCCCAGGTCTATTTCACAAGGCAGGCTGAAGTGCAGTCGGCTGAGGTAGTCCTAGCGCACGTGACGGATCAGCCCCCACGACGCATGTTAGCAATGCAGATCGTGGCTTGCGTAATGAGTAATCAAGAGACCGCAACCCCAGAGAGGGATAGTCATTGTTCATGATTAACATAGGACGTGATGACCGTTCGATGAAGTACTTAGAACGAGAAACAGTATTCGTAAGCGTAGATAGGGGTTGCTCCCGGGTTATATATCCCTCGCTCAAGGGTGGTTAGTCATGTGGAAGAATATGGCAAAGGCCGAGGTCTAGGAATTCACTTACACATGTACCTGTACTCATGTACAGTATCACGTACAGTATCTTCTGTCCGCTAGGGTCAGGGGTACGTGGTGTATGTCAAGTTGATCGGAACAGCTTGACCGAGAGACGTTGAAAAGAATCCTAGTGAAAATCAGGTGCATCCTCCAGGATTAGATATCTTAACTCAGCACTTGCCCCATGTTCTGCTATGTTCGTTCGAGCTTAGCCGTTTAGAAGAGACGGCAGACTAGCCAGGGTCCCCTGATCGAGCCGCTGGTGAGAGAATTCGGCTGTTTAACCCCTGAATGTTGACTGTTAGCATTCCCAATCCCGAAAGATGTACCATGTATGAAGCTAACAGTTGTAACCTTAGAAAAAGGGTGGAATCCCATTCAAGCAAGCACGCTTGTACCCAGGAGAATAGCGCCACCTGGCTCGCATAATTATGGGCCAACTCTGAGACAGACAAGGACATGAATCTGACTCTTCACCAACAATAGAGCCACAGCTCTGCCCATTACTGTTATAGGTTCAAAGGCCTCGGTCTGTACAGCGATAAAGGAACGAGAAGTGATGGTCCTGAAGGGTAAAGAAATACCGCGATGTTGAGAAGCGGGGAAGTAGCAAGGAAGATATTTAGTGCACCCATTCCATGCTAGTGATGTCGGCACTTGCTCCCTAGCGCGTAGCAGTTCGAGTAATGGTATAAACGATCGGCGAGTGACATCCAAATATAGAACAGAAGGTATAGAGACGAGGGCTGGGCTTCCTAATGTGTAAGTTGAAGGTAGAATTTCCCTTTCTGAGTCATACTGTACGATGATAGTGGATTGGACACAAAGAATCGTCAGCCTCAACGAAGCGCGTTTAAGGACGAATGGATTGGCACAGAGTCAGTCATACCAACAGATTTCCCTATCTACTTCCGAGACCGCTCTCGTTACCGCCCCTATACTGTAGTTTGTTCCGGTTGGTTCATGCACTCCACTCACGTCTGTGTATTAGGTAGGTTGGAGAATCGCTTCTTCCCTTATAAAAACAATAAGGTCCAAACCAAATGGCTCGTGTGAAATTATGAGACTTCCAATCCCAAGTCTGAAGTAAACAAAATACAAGTGGCATGGTAGAATCAGTATGCACTCTATCCTTAATTTCCCAAGCCCTGTATAGAGTTGCTAGTGTGTACTGAATGGTCGTGGCGTGGAAATTACAGAATAACCAAGTACAACAAACAGGAATATGTACCTACCTACCGCAGAGGCTCATCATAGGCACTCTTATTGTATGTACTTACTCTCCTGACAACACAAACTACATGATAGTTAACCCGGAGTCCTCATGAGCAAAAGCTACGTCAAAGCATCCGATTACACCAGGAAGAACCTTGACGACTTGATAGGGTAATAAGTTCGAACATATTCTCCTGTTCTATCTTCTGCCACAACTATCGCAATCTCGAGTTTTATATTCGATTCTCGAAGCGAACCGAGGATGCACGTAGTATGGTAGAGCACTCTGTTGGTTTCCACAGTAACCATCACTGTAATCAAGTAATCGTTCGACCTGGGTGAGACTCCCCGGTTGGACGCTAATCGTGGTAGTGGAACAAATAATAGTAAGTCGTATCACAGGTTTTTTGAGGCCATCCGTTACTGGTGGGTATACCTCTGCGTTAATGTGTTGCAAACGGCATAGATCAGTAACTGAGGTAGAGATTGACTGTGGTAATGATGCTGTAGAGCTAAGTATATGACGGGACAATACCCCGCACAGGGTCCTCTCATGCTCTGTGCCTCCGTACTTCCCAAAAGATACCCCAGTATATCATCAAATAGGTAAACGAATGTCGTCCCCCTCCCGAAGAAACCGAGAGGTGGTACGTACTGTAAGATGAGATGCTTCAAGCTTTGACCTAGTATAGCATATATACTAGTGCCAATTATAGTTGGGAGTGGTAACGTGGGGGGTGGTGGTCTGACCTACAGCAGCAAAGAAAAACGCGACCGTGGGGGGCTTCGCCCCAGCGGCCAATGAACGTTCTTGACGTAAGTACATACAATGCCCAAGAGTTGGCAACAGAGGGGGTTTTCAAGGGCGGATCCACTACCTAGTAATACCTAGGTACATACCTAGGTACATTAGGTACCTGGGTGCCTGTGTAGGTACCTACTAGGAGGCTATATAGCGCTCACCCTCCCTTGCTGCCACAATCTTTTCCAATCCCGCGCAACCTCCTCCACGGTTTCCAGCACAAGCTCCTGCCTCTCCGCCGACGACTGCGGCACATCTTTCTTAGATAATCGCTCAGGAACTTGGCTAAACAAATAGTCGTTGTACCAGTTTATTTCTTCAGGGAGATCCAAGTCGATGTATGGGGACGTGGGGGGGCCTCGCCCGAAGATGATCCTCCAGACATCGCGCCACTGTTCCGCTTCATTCACCGAGTGATCGGAGCGCTGTGATAGTTTCTTCTTCACAGCCTCCGTAATTCCTTCGACTCTGCCCGACGTCTCCTCGCAACGCTCCTCCCGGCGAAGATGTGCTTCGAAATCCTCATGTGCGGAGAAGACCTCGAGGCATCGTGGACAGTGTGTGGGCACCATGTGGTATCGAACTAGATGCTGCTTCACATAGCTGATCTTTGACAGCTTGAGGCGGGCGCAGGATTGATATCTTGCTGGATTGAGTTTATAGAAGGGGCACGCGAGAGTGACGGATCGGGGAGACGTCGGCGTCGGTAATGTTTGGTGTGCCTGACCTCCTCGTCAACTGGGCACCATGAGAAGATGATGGTTAGGGGGTGTAGCTACCTCTAGATTTGGTGGGGAAGTTGATATAGGACCAGACTTGTTCTGAGCCTTTGGTTTTGACCTCGGTGGTGGCCCCGAGTATGGCGCCGAACGATACGAGCGTTTTCTATGGGTGGGCGGCATAACCCAATTGAAATAATCATCTCCAGGGTGCTTTTACACTATGAAAGCATCGGTCTGAGAATCAATGAGGCTCTTTAGCCCTTTTATAACGATGGCGCGGTAAAGGCACGTTTGTGCCATTGCCACTAATCAACTGTCCCCCATCTCCATTTTAATTGGAGGATAAGTACGGAGTATTAGCCCCCAAATCCAGACAACTAATTTTCGGGTCGGGCAGGTTGCAGTTTCAGCGGATGTAACTGATACGCGGCAAGGTACCTAATTAGCAGGACATGAACACGTCATTTAACCTTGCTCTGTCGGCTAAAGGTGCACAGAATATACGTACATGAGTTCAAACATTCATCCACGTATCATCTTATGACTCGTACGGAAACATTTTTAGAGGCATAGACATGTCGAAGTAAGGGAATAACGGGCATCTAAAGCTAGCTAAGTAATTGGAAGCAAGAATTGAACACTCACCCACCGCTCAATCCTGATCGCCCAACACATGCAACATGGAAATATGACGAATGATAGGTCGGATATGTACGCCTCACTATCCCTAACCGATTTATAGGTTATCGAAAGTTACGAAATGGATACTGCATACAATGTCTCATCAGGGTACTCCTTGGAATACATCAGCAAGGGATGTGGAAGGAAAATAACAACTGGTCCAATTATATCATAGAGAGCAGGCGTTTCTGACTTGTAGCAGTTTGCCGCTTTCCTGTGAGAAAACAATTGGTCTATCTAAGGCGACCTCGTGGTCAGTCTCAGCCCCCTTCAAGACATAACTACCCTTCATTTCCTTGCTCCTGACAGGTTCATAGCCCTGCCTATTATGAGTCATCTAGCTATTAATGAAGTTATAATAGGGCAGCTTTGAGTGCCCCTGACCATTCACAACGATCTTCAAGCAAGAGGACAACAGATAAACTCGTGTGACCTCGTGGTATAGAGCCTTCGCTCGTTTCCATTGCATCCATTACGGAGATTAGTCGCGACATTCGGCAGCCCTATTGTCCATGCTGCGATTTCATTGAGCGATAAAGAGATAGGGGTTGAAGGGAGCAAATAAGACTATTTAAGGAATAGACAGTATAGTACCTCTTTTCTTTATAAGAACTATTATGTAATCGACGTCGATTAGTTACCATAAATATATCGAGTCGAGCCGCCTGACGCTCTTTGCCACTCTGTCACTCCCATAGCTGCTATCTGTGCACCTCTCTGCATGGCGATTAGTATCATAGAATCGTAGAGAAACCAATTCAGACGCAAAACATGAACTGGCAACATAATGTACGGCGATGTTGTAGTAAGAAGCTACTTAAAATCCATCGTACCTATCCAGCTGCTGGGCTCGAGCTCGGGCACCAACGATGCAGGATCACCTACAAATTAATACTTCGTGAACTATGCGCCCAACAGAGAGCCGTTGCAAACGCACAGCTTGAAGAGGTCTATCAGGTATTGAATAATAAACTGTGAATATATCGAGCATGACTTTGCATTCTACGACTGAATGTCACAAATATACTGGCCCACTATCTCTCACTGCGGTTAGAGCCTTTTAGTTGTGTATTATAGGCAGCCTGAGAAAGGGAACCACTCTAGCTAGGCGATAGCTTTTTGGTGAAGTATTGGTGTAAGTACTGTAAGACAGGCTAAGAGGTACCTTTTACGCGGTAGGCTAGATATGCGTCGGCGCTCAGCCGCATATCTAATATCCGGGGTCGTAAGCGGCGTGCTAGTCTGGTATCGGCGCATGATGTCTTGTACCTACCCAAGTACTTAGAGGCGTTTTTCTCCCTGTCTTTACTTTGGTAGATAATGTGGCGTACAGCATCATTGTGAACAGTCCCGTGCAGCATCTTATTGTGTTTATACAAAGTAAATCCTGCATAAATAGATAGAGACTAGGTGTGTTAACAGTGGTAGGTAATAGTATTGATAGTAGTAAGGGGGCTGACTATTGGAAGGGTGTATGTAAGGCACGTAGTTCTATAGCGACCCCCCCTTGGTAGTGGAGAGGATTGCCTTAGGCCACTAGAGACCCCTTATTTATGTATACTCGCTCCGTATCTACTTCCCTTCTCAGCTTTCGTCTTGTATGAATACTACTATTACTACTGCATATCTAAACCTATTGCACCTGAAATAATCACTATACCTGCGTGTGACAGGATCGCATTGGGGATATGGATATTATAAAGGAAACGAGGTACATAGGTAATTGATATGAAGTCACCCGCGCGGGGTTCGACCTGTCTTCTACAACATCTGCGCCTCCATTTAGCCTAGCAAGAGATCATAACTAAACACAACGTTGTAGGAAACCGTCAAGGAATAAGACCTAACAGCACCTTATTCAGTACCCTTAGAAATCAACCACGATAGGAAAGATAGAATAACCAATAACCGCATTACCATGCATACATATGATTCAGATAGTTGCAAGCCGTCCTGTGCGCCCGGCGTGGATCATAATCACACTATCAGTAGGGGGTACTTCGAGGCACCTGACAACAGACTCGCCAAACCGCTATGCTAGGTGCGTTGTGAGCTTGCCAAAATCAAGGTGAACGAAACTTGAAACTTATGTATCGGTCGGATCCTTGAGAATCTGCTAGAGAGTCTTAGATAGAAAGCCTCTCCAATAGATTTACACGTGGGATTGTTAGTCGGTAGCCGAAGAGCAAGTTCTCAGTTTGGTTAACCTTCTATTTTCATAGCAAGCTAACATTCTTAATCCTAGAGCACGACGCTGCTTTTATAACCCGGTATTTGTACTTCCGATAAAAACCACCAACACGGCTGCAAATCTATTGAAAATGTCAGTGAAAGTTGGAACAGAGGCCGAAGGGTCATGCCGCGCTTACGCTGCAGTGGCAGAAAAGATCTCTGGAAGAGACGCCATTGTAAGAATGCTCATCGAGGTCGAGAACACTCCTGTTAAGGCCGCAATAATACCAAGTCGCGTAACCATATCGTGCACGTTGTATAGAACAACAATACCGGCAATCGGCAACGTACAGGCAATTAACACAGTAAAAGCTCGGGTAGACCGAGCGATTGTCCTATGGGTATATGTTACTGTATGGCGGTGGTCGCGGTAGGTGAGCGGGAGAACCGTCTCCCCTCTCGCTTGCTGTTTTACTTGTCGTTAGCTGGAGCATTCTCAAATATAGATCTCAACGAAAATTAAATCAAGAATAGAAAAAGACGCCTCTCTATCAGCGGGATATTCATACGTGAATGTGCCTCCCAATAAGTCTATGGTAGATGTCGACGATAGTGTACGTTACCAACGAAGTGAAACGGTCCATCATCGAGTTTTCGAATGTAATCAATTCAGTTTCATGGTAATATTCCCATGTTCGCCAGTCCCTGCTCAGAATATGAATGAAGCCCATCCTTGGACGCCGTATCCATTCGCGCAGGTCCTCTAGAATCTTTATGTGGGGTGTCCGAAGCGCTAATGCTTCCCTGTGAAAAAAGATTGCTTGTTCTATAGAAGAATTAGATGGCCGTTATTAGGACATCGGCGTGGGGGGGGGGGGGGGGGGATGATACTGATCATCCCCAAGGGGAAATAGGTAGCAGGAGAGAAGGTGATAAGAAAAGGGATGAGGATTAGAACGTACGGTACTGGGTCATGAGCTGCCGAAGTTTCATGATCAATTCGTACTGCTCTCGTTCCGGGCTGCCTACGTCGAGACCGGCCGACTCAGACAACTGGTACCATGACCGAAAATAGTCTTGTCGACCATTCTCGCTTGACTGGCTATCTTGCTTCTGAACAAATTCTAACTGATGCTCAAGTTCCGTGAGTTCAGCTTGAAAATACAATAGGTTCGTGTTACTCAAGGTATTAAATCTTCGGTAGATAGCGAGCTGCGGATTTTGGCCCATATACACAGCCAATCTGTCATAACCACCAGCTTCCACAAAATCCAAGCCTATTGTTCCTGGTGTGGTTTCTTGGACCATGGCTCGGGGTAGAATCGGGGCTAGCACAAGATAGACAAGATAGGAGCCGCATATCTCCCCACAGTGGAGCTTGGAGCTTGGGGTTTGCTTGCTAGTTATACTAACCCCCAGCAGGGCAGAGCCGTATATGAGGAACAATTTGCGAACCCATGCAGCTAAGCAGCCGGGTGACGGCTATCGTAGGACTATCTATATAAGATACGCTTTTCCCCGTCTTTTTGGCGGCTATTGGGTAAGAAAACTCAAGTAAATGCAATCCAAAACTTTCGGTCACGGAGTGAGGTGTGAGGGTGGGTGGTATCTGTCTCGACCCAGCCTGCTGCAAAAGTAGCAGCGGCTGCATACAAGGAGTATCGATAATACCACCCCTAAGAATTGTTGATAGGGCACTTCGAAATCTTCACTTGATATGCTTCAATCACGGCTTGCATGCTTACGCAGAATGTCAGTCTTATCCAGGTATTTTCATTGCACACATGCAGGACCACCCATGTCGTTAATTGTTCTCCTAGGAACTACCCATATAGTCTCAAGTGCAATTTCAGGCAGATTTGGATTTGGGCGTGAGCTTACGAGCGACATCAAGTACAGCCCGACGTGAAGTGCAGCTCTTAATTCAACCTGCCTGTTTCGTAACGCAAAATCTGCAGCGTGAGTGTCAGGATCTCATGTATGGGGGTCAGTATGGGCTTTTATTGTTGCGTGACGGTTCAGATACCTTCGTGGAGTGGTCCCTGGTTATATCCTCAATTGGCCTATGTGATCTACGCCTTTTGCCGTACGCATCCACGGCCAGAGTATTTCACTCTCTTTTATTTGGGAGAGCAGATGATCGAAAGCATGGCAATAAATTCAATAAAAAGAATCGTCGAAAAGACAGCGCAAGGAAGTTAAATAAGTCCTACCCGTACAAGTCAGTGAGTGGTGTACCCGTTCCCCTATTTCCCACATAAGCCCCTATTCTGATTGGCTATGACTCAATGGGAGTCACCCACAATACTTGAACACATACACGTTCTTTGTCCCAGGTGAGGTATCGTAGCAGTGAGAATTGGGCGGTGTGAGGTTTAATTCATTATGCATAATATGAGGACCTGGGTTGATTTTCTGAGGTCCGGCTGAAAGATATACTTTGGGCCGTCTTTCGACTGTACCACAATATGGAGAAATTTTGCCATTAAAAAGGCAGCCGGTGTGGAATCCATTATAACTGTTTGTTTCATATGAACTCCATAAATATAGCACGACAACTCAGACGAGGCCCTGTGATGTGGATATCGAATAGACGACTTTCCAAGTGGTAATCAGCCACATAACGGCTAGTAATACTCTCTTGGGGTATATTTTTGAAGCTGACATGCCTATGTTCAATGTACCACGGCGTCATAAGACCGAATCTGCACATATCAGCAACGGAACTGTCTAAGTAAGACCACTACAGGACTGCCTGCTTAAATATATTAAGAGACAATGATTATCATCAGCCCTGGTGCTAGTTTGCTTACCTCTCTAGTCTGCTACCCAATCGGAGATTTCGGTACCAATGTTTACATTATATGCGGCAGTCGGTGAGCCTGGCGAGTAGGTAAAGTTAAATATAGCCCCCATTGGACATATATCGATCGTATTATCATCATAATTGATCATATCTTGGGGTTCGGCGCTAATTAATGAGGTCTCTTGATATGGTGTCGGCCAGTACATTTGGTGGAAGTGCGAAGCACCTGGTGATCCAAAAACCATCTCATGGCTTTCAATTTCATCGGCGCCGTTGTGGTCTGTAAGGGTCTCTTGGGCCTTAGGGTTGTAAGATAACGTTCCCGACGAATTCCCGAGAGCGAAAGCCTCCTGTTTATTATCCCTCATGATCGGGGGGCCTGAAAGAGGAATTGAATCATGATCGCCTCGGATGGAAGATAATAAAACTGGCTCTTTGTTGTCCCTGCTTATGTTCGTCGCACTTGGGCTTTTGAGAACAACTGGCTCATCGGCAGCCTCAGTTTCGATGCTGCTACCAAAATGGAAAGATGAGCCGAGCCCTACAGATTGAGTTAATGCTTGGTGTTCGATTTTCTTTAGTAGTGTATCAAAAGCCTCGTGATATGTGCGGCTACTTTCAATTACCTGGCGGAAAGTTTCTTCAATAATGTGTGATCCGGAATTATGATAGAAAGTGTGGAATGAAGATAGGACCTCTGTGAAATTATGACCCTTCACAAACGGAGAGTCGGGCTTTTTGGCACCAGGGAATAGGATAGACCAAACCTGATACCATTTGCCCTCCCTTGTGATTTTACGCCCAGTTGCACGCTGAATATCCCGTTTTTGCTGAGCTGTCATAGTGTAAAGCGTGCATTGAGTTTTCTGGCAGTCTTGGGACCCAGTTTGAGAATCCTCTTTCACTTCCTTGCTGAGGGGATGCTGGCATATCGGGCAATTACAATAGGGCGCGTCGTGATACCGCAACAGATGCTGTTTTACGTAGCTCATCTTTGATAGTTTATAGCTAAGGCATCGGTCAAACTTCCAAGGATTCATTTTATAAAACGGGCAGGCTAAGCCACCAGTATCATCTGAGCCTCTGACTCTTTTGGTTGAAATGTCCCCTGAGGTAGTTTGCCCTCCAAGCTGGTCGGTATCGAGCTCCTCGGGGTCTTTTCGCCGCTTTACTGGTTTTCTCCCGGATTGAGATGGCGAGGTGCCTGGATTCTTCTGGGCTGCTGGACATTCGCGTATATTCATTGTAGTCTTGGCTATCCCCGGTCTTCTTTGTTGATTAGATATGCATTCGTCCTTGATTATACCCTCTTCTTTAATAGCATCACGACAATCTGCTCTCAGGAATAACTTTGAGTGAGATATTGAGGTCTGTGTGCTAACACCAAACTGACTTCCCCCGTAACTCACACTACCCTCAAGCGGACTATGATCGAGAACCTGGAGACTGAGCCGGAAAATGAATGCGGTGCACATGCTTATTCGAGTAACCACACATAAGACCGTTTCGTCGCCGCAGAAACCGTAGTTATATGACACTGGAATATCCATACGACATTTGGGTACGCTACTCAGCTGATGAGTCCATGAGCTCGATCGAGAGGAACATATGGTCCAATATGATATAGGCTCCATCCCGCTATTCAGGTGATAAAGATCACCGTTGATTTTCGCAGCCACCTCGTTCAAAGCAGAACCGTGGTGTACGGTATGGGAGGTATCATCTATATGGTCGGCATAACTCTCGATTGCTAGTTTATAGGAGACTTTGAAGGGCTGAATTGGCCCAGAAAAGTTTACATGGTTGGCCAAATTATTATCGTAGTTTAGGGCATCCGATGTTGTAAGGCTCCACACGTCTGATTCCTCATCTGGTTTACCCTTCTCCCAAGATAGTCGAATTTCCGTAATCCTAGAACCATTTCCCCCTGCCATGGCACGACTTTTTCGAAGAAATACGGTGCCGCTTTGAAGATGATCATCTGACAACTTTTCAAAATCGTCAAGGCGGGCGGAAAGAGAAGATTCCGGGCCAAGCAGCTCAAGTTGTCTGAATGCCGCAGCAAAATGAGACGTGAGCATCCCCAACGTTGGGTTCTTCTCGGAGCTTGTTAGGCCAAATCGGTCCAAAGGGCTCCTCGTGGACTCGCTGTTTATTCCTTTGATGGGGAGAAGGGACCAGAGAGGGCACAGGAAGCATTGCGTGCTTCTTGCGGCGGAATGAGCGCATATCTCTTTGGATGGACTTTTGCAATCTGATTGATTCCCTGACTCATTACTGTCTGCTGATCCCGTAATAGAGGCCATAAGATTCGTACCCGTCGCTGCGAGTGACCGGTATTCTCGTTGTTACGTTGTCTCTTCTTCGCACCCGGGTGATGAAGGTAAAATTGAGCGGATGTTGTGCTATAGCGGTCAGATGAGTGATTTCGCAACAGAGCAAGCTTGTGATAAAACTTCGGATTTACCCCAAGGTGGTGGTGCAGCTGATGTCATATTTATTGCCTGCACCGAAGAAGGTTCTTGACAATTTCATTGGTTCGCTTGCCTCAGGCGTCTGCAAGCTTCTGTCGGCTCCGGAGTTTCTAAATAATTCATATTAATACGGGTTATCAGTCATTCATCGCGCAGCAAATGAAACTTCTAAATCTATAGCTCGAAAGTATTACGAAGTGCACGACCTGTATCATTAGTCTTGACGCGCAATATGTTGAGTGAACATAATAGCATAATTACTTCATAACGACGATGAAGCATCTGAAATTTCAGGTATGCTTGCTGCCATTTCCCATGGCACCTTTGGCAGGTTGCCCTCCATCAGGAGAAGAGGGGTAGAATAGACGGTTAATCCGATTCGCTTGTTACTATTAAGTACCTACCTAGTGGTCAGATCACCGGCAGGGGACCGGCACAATGCTGATTGTTTCATTGTGATTCATTCCAGCCTGAGCTTGGATCGCGGACTATTACCAGGCTTATATTGCCTCCTGCATTAATTCCACGATTTATGATTCGACTCAACGATCCAAGGTATTGCAAGGGACTGCCAGTGTCAGAGGTTTTCGTCCATAGTGAAGCAATTCAACAGGCAATACACTGCGAGCCAGTAGGGTAGGTCAAAGAGAAGGATAAGAGGTCAAGCGCGTTGGTCCCTGAACCTCTCCCCCTTACGGTACGCGGGAGATCCCATGTGCTAGCCGACGATAACGAGCCTGCCAACAAGGCTCCTAGTACTAAGTTCTAGGCTGCATTAATTTCCGTGGCTGAGCGGAAGATTACTACCTTCTGGGGCGACGCTGGCATAAGTACATCCAAGTCGCAGCCCACACTATGGGTAGGTGCCTGTGCCATATGTCTTGTAGTAGCCCAGTAACCAAGTCTGCCACCTTGGTTATTCTGGTCCCCTTTTGTGGAGAAAATGACCCAACTGGTTAGATGCGCACCCGGCCGCGCCGCTAGAGCGCGCCGTCACAATCCAATAAAAATCATCCGCTTGGGGTACTCTCTCGTTAAGATTGCTAACCTAGTACTAACAGCATGAGCAAGTTGTTATAAAATCTAATAAAGGGTATAAAACCTTGATTAAAAATTATAGCTATATAGAACAGTTTTAGTAGCGACTTTCTAGAAAGTTGTCTATTTTAGCATGGACTTCTTATAGGTAATTAATGCAACACGCCATATATTTCTGCACAACCAACTCCTTAAAGGTTACCAGCAGAGTATCTAGTAACAAAACTTTAATCACTTTGCTTGCCGTCCGTATATATGCAGAGCTCCGAGGCCAATACCGTATTTTTAACATTAGTCGAGAAACGTGGACTGTGAACAATAGTTGAGTCACTAAACTAAAAGTGACTAAAAAGAGGTGCTATCGATTTCTCTTCTTATCTCTACGTGCTTTTATCCGTCAAAGGGCAAGGCACCAGCGAGAAGAGTTGATTAGGGTGTAATAAAATCAAGTATCTACTAAAGGGAGGGATAAAATACATATAAATGCTCTTGAGGATTGACTTCTATTATATTAGTGTCCCAGAACAATTATACAAATAAACAAAAAGATTTAACAATAGATTAAGCAAAGAATGTCGTACATCCATACCTTTAATATACAAGGTAATATTTACACACTCATTCTATACACTGCGCATACGATGCCTAAATATATGGGTTAGTAAGCGTATAGCTTAGGGGGTCGTAAGTATCATAAAGTATTGTAATTATTAACACTTCCAGCCTTGCTGGCCCTTAGTATGGAAAAGTTTTTGGATTCAGTAGTGAGGGTTCCGTCAAACCCCGCGTACTCCATTACAGCGACGAAAACATTACCACCTGACAACAAACGCCCCGTAGCACTCTTTAACTTCTCCCCAAGGACGACCGGGTCAACGCGGCCATGGAATTCCGATATGTTCAGAGCTGCCGTCTTCACGTTGCGCTGCAATCCGCGCAGCAGAAGCTGTCGCCGTATCCTTATCTCCCCTGCATCGTGGTCAACGTGCCCTGACTCTTTCTTCTCCCCCCAGACGACTACTAGCTACGGAAATACATCGCCGAGAACGCCATCTTGCCCAGACGGGTCCATCCATATTTTAGAGGGAGTGATTGGAACATCTTTCGAGCCTATAGGCATTAAGATGGCACATTAAAGGAGAGGACTAATACAGAGTAAGTACTAATGAACTAGATACTCTCACGCCTAATTGGCGTCAGGGCTGACTTTGGGAACGAGTCAACAGGATCAACGACGAGCTCGAGCGCATCTTGAAGGGCATCAACCTCAAGGTCGACCCTACAACTACACGTACCACTCGACCAGCACCACCTACGCCGGGGAGGATGTATACCCATCCTACAGATGTTATAAGGGCTTGTGTAGGGCTTGGAATAATATTCATTTAGGAGTCATAATCTTCAATGCAGTCAAGGGGGCCATGTAGATCTCTGGCTCCCCCTTTAAAAAGCGGGCTAATCGCCGCTTCTATATCTAAATAGCTTCGCTTAAAGTTAATAATTAAATCGCCGATTTTTAAAATATCTAACTGTATTTTCGTAGAAGCAAACTGTTTTAGAGTTCGGAATAAATCAGATCATACTTTCCGATCTGATCTGATTTTACCCGAACCTTGTATCGGTAGTTTGCAGCCTCGCATATGATTATTTACATGATATCAGGTATCCTAAACCCTCGGCTATAGAATACGTACCCATACGTATGAAAACAGGCCCCGCACGGCGACGTCACTAAGGCCACATGCTCGTGATCGTCAAGAAGAACGTCAAGTACATGTTGAGTGGCAAAAACGTTGCTCTCGTTTAGACACCAGCCTGCTGCTTCAAGCGCTGGTCTCCGTCATTCTCGTATTTTGCTGACAGCATGTTAGGCATCTGGCCTCGAGTTGATGGGTATCACGACACCAACGACTCATCTTAGGATCACATAACTACCCGTCAAATCGAGATCACTTCAGGGCAGAACTAGGTATATAAAGGAGAAAAATACTGCAGAAAGTAACACCCATATGCATTAGTATTACGAAAATAAATCCTGTACAGTATCTCACTTCAGTTAAGATACTGAATAGTCTCATGCTCCTTGGATTTAATGTCTGCCACAATCGAACTAAGACATCTAGCTATCAAGCACTAGAGTTCCAGAAAGCTAGACTGCCCCTTAAAATAAATATATTAAATGAGTGTTGCTATATTGAGGCCGAGAGCTCTCGAAGTTCATTTTGCAAAAAAGGCTTCACAATTAATGATAGGCATACAGCGAGTAGAATTGAGGCGCGGGCGAGTATAAAATATACGCCCCGAACACCTTATTGAAACCCTAAGTTCTTGCATAAGAGTAGATAATACACATGATGATTATGGATCGACGTCTTCATATACTCACTTTAAAGCTGTCCTGGCCGGCTTCTGTTTTAACCGAGCTAGTGACTACTAACACTCAAATAATGCGACGATACCTCCAGAGAAAAATGAGATATTATATAATCAAGGACTATCCGGTAGAATTGTTTTCACAGCCTCCGGGGCAACAATCTATTCATCGATATATAATTAGTGCGTCGAACCCCTTTTCCACTAACGGGATCTGAAAATGCATGTCCTACATCTCTGACAAAAAATGGGAGAGAAATATCCTCGCGCAAAGCTAACGAATTTATTATAAAATTGTATTCTTTATTAATACCGACATATGCTATTAAATTTAGCCCTTATAGTCGGATAATATATTAGCTGAGTGCAGCTGGCCTTTGTCACGATCATTGATCACAAACCTACCTCGGGACACAAAGGGCAACCGTGTATATAATTAGACCAAAGTCGCGTATCATCATTGAATTAGAACCTCTGCGAAGAAACAGGAGTCATTGCATACCCCGTAATACTACAGAAGTCTTCACAGTCTTGGAAAACAACTGCGATATACCATTTGCTATGGTGCCAAGGAAGATTTTACCCCTATTTTGCCAAGTGGAAGATCCTCATGCACTCGAATGGCCTTGTATTTAGTTGCTAACTAACTCACAGATCTGAATTCGCCCTTATATTCGTTGTCTCGGTATGCTATATGAAGGTGGGTGACTACAAGTAAGCACCTGAAGCTTCGTAGAGACTCTCACAGAGTCTTGCGCCCCTGCGATTAGAAGTATGATGTGAAGATCTAGGCCTTAGGTACCTTTAGCACTAAACTGGCCGGCGGGACCTTTTTGAAGCCACACTAGATGCACTTGTCAGACCTGTACACTTGGCTGCCTGAGGCCACCCTGGCTTAAAGAAGCCTGATACTTATATGTACTACCTTCTGCTATGTATCATACCTGTTTCTTCCCTTCTGCAAGCCTTAGTCTTCTATAAATACTACCCCTTCACTCAGACTTATGAGAACTCAGACTTATGAGATATTTTGCACCTAACCTAATCCCTGCACCGGTGTGCGACAGCACTATAATGAGAGGCAGAATTGAAGTTTTTTTCACATTGGTTAGTGTCACAAAATATAGGAACAAAGAGACCTCTGTATAGGTATTTAGGTTAGTCTATGTAGCCTTGATACCCTCGTGCAACAACAAGAGTCTATACCTACCGTATACTGGGTTCGCGACAGTTAGAGCCTCGATAAGGGTGAAATATCATTAGCAGAGCACTCTTGCGCAATCTATTTCCCCGTCTCTCCCTTTTTAAAACCGAAGTTTTAGGTGCAGCGTTATGAGATATACACTAGCTTTATTCAACCTCCGGCTAAACCGGGTTAGATCTCAAGTATAAGTCGCCGAGGAGATACTTGATACAATTCCCAACTCCACCAAGTGATGAGCCAAACCGTCTGTATCCGAAACGAAGCACATGCTCATATTATCAAGGAGTTCGGTAGCCACTAGTCTGAATAGTACTATACACGTCATCCGGCTAGAAGCTGGTGACCGGGTTCGAGAAGAATGGCAACGGTGGTGCGCGGGTTGCCAGAAGAGCATGGTAGCATTGGTCAACAATAGTCTGGTGCAAAAGCTAGTCCACTAGATACCAGACTAGATGCCATTCTATTACGAAGCAAATGGGGCGGTTCGACAACCAGTGTCAGTTTCAGATTGCGATGATCACCTCGCGGGAGCATGAGCAAATTCGGTCATATTGGCTACCTTTGTGAAAGACTCTATATTGAAACGTTGTCTCACTTGTTTCTTTCCCGAATCAATTAATGCTGACCGAGGCGCCTTCGACCATAAGTCTTCGGAAGTTGGTGGCATTTTTGCTACTATTGACGCGACCTGCACAACTCGTGATGAAGACGAAGTTCGTGTACTTCCGCCTAATCCTGGTTGGGCTAGCTACCTAGGTATACAGTAATCTTGGCGCTAGCTGTAGTAATCTTGGCACATAGCGCTGACACTAATGCCTTTAGGCAAAAAAGCCGAAAATCCGAGACTTTGGTATGCCATGCAACTAGCCGATCAAATAGGAAAAGATTGACTTCAGCTGGGGCAGCAGGTCCTTCTATTAATACCCCCTGGCCAGAACCCTAGACCTTCCTTCGTGACATGCATGGAAAGCAACTGGGGTGTCCCGTCCAAGAGGCGGGGGGATCCTTCGGCGTTTAGGGGGAAGCATCGAGATGCCTACTGTAGACATTCCGTAGACAGTTGAGCTGGCACCAGTACGAAAAGTAACGACGTACTCGGAGAAGAAAGACCCAATATTGGGGGTTTTTAGGCGAACAGAGATTCGCGAGCGGCCTGGTCTTAGTGAGACCAGATTCATCTCATGTAAGAGGTAGTCAGCTCGTGAATGCCGATCGACCTGAGACCCGGTGGCACTGCGTCCAGGAGCGGGCACTAAGACAGGCTGTGCAACCGAAGATGATGACGCAAACACCAATAGAGTTATATTATCCCTATGCATAAAAACCGAACTTCCGAGTCATGTTAGCAGGGTAGGGTTGCTGACACGCGACGCCAAGCTGGGCCATGAAGGACTCGCCCCCCATGTAGCTAAGTGGGAGATCTACAGATTTTATTTCCGAATTGCCCCGCTCCTCATTGCTTATTTCTCGCGTTCGCATACTATGTACAGTAGCCATCCTGGTAATCAGGAGCAAACCAACTTTTCATCATTCCTACTGACGCAGCAATATCTTAGCATGTGTGACCTGCAACCTTGTTCGTGTTGCCGTAGGATAGCCAATCGCTGTGAGCGAGTGAGATGGTGTTACGGGAAACAGAATAAACTCAGTGTTAACAGTCAGCGACGACGACTAAAGTAGCACAGCACGAAGGAAGCTAAGTCGGGACCCAGCTGGCGCCGTCTTGAATTTAGTTCTTATTCGTACGAAAAAAAAAAAATAAAGACATCGGCTCAGAAACACGTATTGCACACATTTTCGGCAGGTCGTATTGGCTCCCTAAAAGACCGGATTTTGAAGGGGAGAGAGAATCGAGTATTTTAAAGTTGCAATGATTTCTGTGCTTTCTATACTGTATACTTGGATGCATAGGTCACTAAAAGGTTATTTTCGGGCTGAGCGGCGTCGAGATTGAGTAACCAATGTTGTACTAAACAAATAGTATGTGCAATACAGGAATAGAGAGTACCATTGAAGCCGGCGCGTCTCCACCTTCCTGAACTTATATACATTGTCGTCACCACAGCTGAAGCTAACCAAAGGACCGCTCATAGGAAAGGGGATATCAAATGTGTGGGACCGAAAATATAATGTGTTCTATAAGGTATATGGCCCCAACGTAATACAAAGAAATAAATAAAGCGTATCCAAGGCTAGGTAATCGTGGATAATATCTCAGACATTGAGTCTCCCCTTTCGTCTACCTCCGCTGGGGGATGTTCTGCCAGTCCCATTTTAGTACATGGCCTTTATTTGCCGGCAAGGATGACGGCAGAGGCCTTCTCGGAAACCAGGATGATGGGTAGCGAGATGAAGGTACCCGGGATCTTGGGGAAAACCGAAGCGTCAACAACACGAAGGCCGGAAGTACCCCGGACCTTGAAGTTGGAGTCGAGGACAGCCATGGGATCGTCATCAGCTCCGATGGGGTTAGAGCACCTAAGACACTCAGAGTTAGTTGTATTTTCATCATGTAATTAAAGGGGCAAAAAGCACTGGTATGGACTTACGAGGCGTGGTGTCCCCAAGCTTCCTCAGTGATCCACTCGTGAAGATCCTCGTCGCTGGTGACATTGGCAGGAGGCCACCATTGGACGGGCAGACCATCAACGTTGGGGGTCTTGGCGTAGAAGCTCTGAGCCATGCGGATACCTTCAACGAGAGCGTACGAATCCTTGTCAGCTTCTTCCTTGCTCAGGCCTTCGTACAAGCTGTGGAATGTGATAAGAGGCACATCACGAGGGTTGGCGGATTGCAATTGGACCTGCGATCGGAATTAGCTTGTGTCTCTGCTTATATGAGAGTTCTTGCTTACAGTGCCGGCACGGTTCCGGGTGTGCGCCTTGAGGATAAGCCACGACCAGTAGTTCTTGAAGGTAGCAGTGGCAGCATTGGAAGAGTATCCAGGGTAGAAGCCATTGAAGGTACCGGGGAATCCACCGATCCACAGATCCTGCTCGCCGTCTTCCGAGTAGGTCGAGGTCCAGAAGGCACCGAAGTAGTTACCACTTGACGCGTATGCACCCTTGGCCGCTCCCTTGTTGTTGGCATCGGCGTATTGAGTCCAGCACGGGTCCTGGTCGATGGCAAGGAAAGCACAGTCGAGGATACGGGTGAAGTTGGTAGGGAACTGGGCGTTAACACTGACTTCCAGACGATCCTGGAGGTTGGTACCGACACCGGGCAGGTCGACAACAACGGGAATGCCAAATTTCTGAAGCTCTTCCTTGGGGCCAACACCAGACAGCTTCAGAATTTGAGGCGAGTTGAAGGCGCCACCAGCAACAATGACTTCCTTAGTAGCCTTTACAGATCCTGGCTTACCGCCATCAGTAGCACTAGCACGAGGGTCGGCTCGGTAAAGAGACTGTCCGAACAGGTATTCGACACCGTTGGCTCGGGGCTTGCCACCGCAGGTGCTGTTGGCAAAAGTAACCTTGGTGACCAGGGTGTTCAGGGCAACGTCAAGAGGGTACTTCTTTGATCCGTCCGCCTTCTTTGCCGTGACTGTCTTGTACACGTAATCACGCGGTGACGAGCGTCGGAATTGGGTGTTATCAATTGTCTCGGGCAGCTGAGCAAATAGCTTGACGGTGTCACGATCGGGAGCAGCAGAGTTGGCATCGTGAGCAACCACCTTGGACCAAGCAGTAGTAATCGCCTGAAACACTTTAGGTCAGCTTTTGCGTTGTTTGATCGACAGAAAAGACACGGGGAAATTAAGCCCTGCACCCGAAGCAGCCCACAGGAGAAGGGGAAAAGTGATTGCCTACCGAGGTGAGGTTCAAGGGCAATAGCTCCGTGTAAGGATCAATTCCCTCCTTGATGGCCTTAGCGATAGTCTGGTTGAGAGCCAAGTAGGCCGCATCGACAGTCGCAGTCGGGATTCCAAACCCGTAAGCAGCACCAATAAGAGAAGACATAAGTTTCACATCTTGTGCAGCAATAGCATCAGGGTTAATGTTGAGGTCAATGTATCCACCTTGCTCGTGACTGTAACAGTGCTGGTTAATATCCGTATCTCAAGTAGCATCCGAGGATTTCGCAGATATGCAAATTTTAGGAACTGAATCCGATCTCAACTTACGGGTTAAGATACTGAGCGTTTGTAATCTTGTCGTAATACTTGCGCATGTTGGAAAGCTCCCAAGAGGGATCCTTGGTAATATTGGCAACATAAGCGTAATCGTTCTTGCTAGGAAGCAAGCCAACAAGAGCATTGTGCTCCGTGCAGCCACCCAGACCACCGTAACGGGGATAAAAGTTACCGAGAACAGTAGAGCCCTCAGGGGGGTTTTGCCCACCTATGACAGACAATTTAGCGATTGTCTCAAAAGAGTTGTAGAAGTAACTTACTGTAATACTCGCCATCGGGTGTCAGATATGTGAGCTTTCTGTCCTTCGAGGCTTGGGTCTTATCGGCGTAATGGTGGGTGAAGAATCCCCAAGTAACTTCATTCCTCTCAGAGGCCGGGTTCGCCAAAGCAGGGGCATCGACCTGTCGTAGGTTACCATAGTCGCCACCTGCGTCGATCAGCAGGACGCTGTGGCCAGCGCGTGCTAGGTTAGCGGCAAGAGGCGATCCGCCAGCACCTGAACCGACAACGATGTACTCATATTCCTTGGATGGTGCCTCCTGTGCCGTGAGTGTCGGGCCAGTTTGGGGATATACGGGCTGGTCTTCTACACGGGCAATGAGCACGTCAGGGCCGTTGGGAGCAAGATCTCTATATGAATTTGTCAGCTTTCTATGTGCTGAACTTGGAACTTCACGACTTACGTAGCTTGCGTGAATGGCGCAATTGCGCTGAGAAGCGCGAGGTACGAAAAGGACTTCATCGCTCCAGTACTAAGAGAAATTTACAGTGCAGTAATTCAAGTGTAGAAATTGGAAGAAGGGATAAAGGGACCAAGGGAGAAAAGAGGGCAACCCTTGACCAACGAAATGAAGACAGAAGGAAGAGAACGTGGCTGCTAGGGATAATAGTTTGACATGAAGAGGGATGCCCAGTGATTCTTATACGGACTTTGTTGTTGCCGCGATCGTGGCTGAAGGAGCGCGGTAAGCTCCGAATCCTCAGCTGTTCTATTCTTGGTTACAGTGTATGATACCGATAATGTGGATAAGGGAGGCAGAAAGGCGTGAAAGGGGGGAGCGACCATTTGCCCCGTAGTAATCGGACTTAACACCTCCACGAAAGAGCTCTCGGTGTCTGCTCCCGAAATAAGGATGCTTACTTTAAGAGGAAGCTTATTTAGTTGAGTAGACTTACTACAGCTTTACTAAAGTAGTGTGCGAACTACCATATTGTCTTCGCCAATTTAGCGAAACTAAGTAGCACAGAACACAAGTAGCACGATGTCCCAGTACCAATGGATAATATTCAAGTGTGTTGCTCATGTATCTTTCTGATTCATCGCGTAAAATGTTACCTATGTGAAGCTCTTGGCCGCCGTCATCTTGTCAACTTTGCGGATATAACACGGTAAACCTCGAGACCTTATTACTGTACCTGTCAGGCCAAACCAGCACTAATAATCAAGCTTCGGGTCATCCGGGGGAAACAGGGAAAGATTATCTCCGCACGCGACGCTAGCGTATCCAGTGGAATCCTTCGTACCTCACTTTGCGCATTAAGGGCGGTTGAGGCCAGGATGAGGCTAAGAAAATAAGCTTCTTACTGGTTCGCCTCACCCTAGCCGTCAGCGGTACTCCAGCACGTACATGGCTAATAATATTGCGTTCATAAGCGATAATCTCGTCTACATGGAGTAGGCCTGGGAGGTTTCGTAGGGTTAGGGTTACGTAAAGGTCTCCGCCCTATGGTGTGTATACTGCATGGAGGATACGTTCCATGCGGTAAGATCTGTTGTGTTATTGATGAAAACTGCGTATCTAGTGCTGCATTTCCCATGTGGCTTACTGCGTGCATTTCAGGTGTATGGGGAAAGGCTCCGTGGGGTAGCAACGTTTGAGGGTATTCTACTAATATCCGAACTTGAAAATCTACTGGACCTCCCCTGCATGACAACAACACACTGCAATACGAACGATATCCTCTGTCTTATAATGCGCTTATGCACATGAGACGGCAGCTTTTGCGTTGAACACTTTCCCTTGCAGGACAATGTTGTGTTCGTTGGTCAACCCCGGCACGCGGTCGCGAAAACCAGCTGTAAAATTAGGGCATAATCTGACAATCGGCTGGAATGACAACAAGGCCCCGAATAAGATATATCGCAGAGATAGCAACGAAGACGCACTAGCAGTTCTGTCCAATTCTCGTGAAAGCACTTGGTCTACTACCTTCAGTTACTAAATAACGTCGTTATCGGCGAAAGGGTTCCGATGGCTAAGATTGAGTCATATATGTTACGTTGATTTAGGGTTGAAGAGCCAATCTAATGCCAAGGACCCAAGGACCCAACCGAGGGTCCAACCGAGGCCATGGGTCCCCCCCAGCACTGCCCTGCAGACCCAGGCTATAGGTCATTTCTTAATTTTTATTTTTCCTATTTAGGCAATTGAATACCGGCCAACTTGGTGGTGTGCAGTACTCTAAGGTAGGAGGGTGGTCTTCCTACCCTCGTATGCGTATTCCCTCACCTGCTGGTGCTGTTATCACTTCCTTCAAGTAACCTCAGGGCTGCTTTATGTACATAGTATAAATAAGTTGTTAAAGCGCGATGGAGTTGTGGATATAATATGAAAGCTGGGGAAAGCTTAATTTCTTTTCTGAGCGACTGATAGCTCATATGATGTACACTAGCACATAGCGACGTCATACGGAACCGCGCATATAATATTCCTACCTATATCTCCGTCGATGGCGCATGCCTATACAATAGTAGGCAAGCGCATCCATTCGTCTATAGGGTATGTGCAGCTTGTAATACATATAATTGCCTAAAAAGGAAATTAGAGGCCAAAAGACGTTACTGCGAAGGGCCGGCCCTAATGGATCACCATCCCCAGAGCCAAGTTTTGCCAAGGACCCAAAGCCCAAACAGCCGATGCATACTTCGCGAATCTGAATGAGATCTAATATTACAAATACTTGATGGCTGGGCTTAAAGCCTTGTTGTGAGAGCGAATCGATTAGTATATAATGAGCCCGCTCTCTCAATTCAATATAAAAAAGCACTCTCTTAATGGTCATTACTTTTATAGTAGACACTGCTCAAGACAGGATTGTGGTTTGGGTCCGTATTTGGTCCTGTCAAGATCCTATACGCTCTTCTAATGTCAAGCAAATGTGTATGTAATTTTTCATGATATCGCATGAAAGTGTAAAAGAATATATATATATATTCCATGGTATAGGACTTCGTATCTTCTTGATATCAAGTAAGGTGTGCTATCATTTGATTTGCCTTAATAGTAGAGATTCTCTAGAGAACCATAAAAATGTTGGCACATTGATACCCTGAGCCCCTAGTTTTTATGTACTTAATTATGCGAGAGCTAGTTCGAAGTATGACTTTTGTACCTCAAGACTTTTCCTCTATAAGTGCATTAGCTCTTGTTAATTTTTAGGAAGATTTTTTTTTTTTTTTACATTCACTAACATTACGGCCTTTCCAATCGATTTAAATTCGTATCCTTCAAGGTGATACAGGACATGGGCATAACAAAGAGACTTCGGTATACTGTTAGTGTAGCTTCAGGAGGGTGTCTGTGAGGCCTTCGTACAGTAACAAGTGTCTATTACTTACGTTGTATACAAACTTCTCAACATACCCGGGTCTTGGTTAGAATAGATAAATCTAGGAACCTACATGAGACGTATATTAAGGGGAAGCTACAGGAAAGTCTGACCAGAAACACAGCAAAAACACGTCCTCCTTTGCGTGACACCCAGCGCTCCCCTATTTCCATTGCTTTTCTTTTAGTATGATATTATCCATCAGAGAAATCGGCAGAATTAATGTACAATCATGACCCTCCAAAGACCCTGGATAAAGCAAGGGCTCATAATCGAGAGCTTGAAAAGGTATTCAAATCGGAATAATTCTCCATGAAGCCAAAGGGGCCATGTGTAACAAGGGCTTATGTAATAAGGGCTTGGAACAGTGTTCTATTCAACTAATAATTCTCTTTGGGTCTAAAGGGTCCATGCCTTCCAAATCCAGTCCTTAATACAACCTCGACCTACGCCTCATATTTATAAACAGCCGGAAGGCTGGCGCCTCAGGTATCTATCCGATACCCCTCTTTTAGCTGTCTCAGATCCAGTCCGCGATACGAGGCTTCTATAACTCTTACTAGTCCCGTGATACTCGCCGACCAATAGTTGCGGCTCCTTGAGGCTGCGTGTCTTGCCGGGAGGCTGTATGTCTGGACGGAAGGCTGGCAGGCGTAGGCACCTGGCTTGGTCCGTGTGACACTCAACCTGATCTGATTTGATTATTACATCTAAACTTATATAATTATGTACGTGATATTAGGTCCCCAAAACCCTCAGTTCTCCTGCGCGTGGTACTAGACAATATAACTTGCTATGACAACGGCTTGTTCTCAAGTGCTTGGAAAAGGGTTTATATTTAATCCATAATCCTCTTTAGGTCTAAAGGGTCATTGACTTCTTACTCCATCTTTCGATGTAACTTTGCTCTTTGCTCTTTATTTATACACATATATTGAGGCCCGTTAACCTACCATTTCCCGATCGAGGCACCTCGCTAACTAAGGGTCACTCCTTTCGAACTATATATCTTGCCGGAAGGCCAGTATGTATAGGCGCTTGGCTTTTGTCACACCCTTGCGGCTAAGTGCCCACCGCCAGCCTCCCCGTAAGGCACATAGACAGGGACTAGATATTTATTGGTCGACGATAATCACGGAACCTGTAAGAGGCCCTCGGTAGGAGGCAGCCTGAGAGGGATAGGCCAAAGGCACAGATCCCAAGGCTGTTTATGAATAAAGTCAGAGGGCAAGGGTAGATAGAGGGATGAATTAGGGAAGCTAAAGATCTTTTAGACCTAAAGAGAATTATTTAGCCGCGTGTGTTGCAAGGGCTGGCGTTAAGGGCTTAGAATTACGTTCACTTCAGTATAATAATCTTTAATGCAGACAAGGGGGTCATGCAGATCTCTGCCTCCCCTTCTATAGGGCGGGCGAATTTGTGCCGAATAGTCTCACCTAAAATTGCCGACTGCATTTCTCGTAGCGGCAAACTGTCTCAGAAGTTCGGGTGAAATCAGATCGGACCGCAAATCCTGATCTGATTTATTCCGAACGTTGTATCAGTGGTTTGACGCCGCGCACATAATTATTTACGGGCACGCATACGTGTGACAGTGTGACACTTGCAACAATTACCCATCACTTGCCTAGGCATAGACAAACTGTAGCTTGTCAACGCTGAGTTTAGGTAAGTAAAGAACAACTCATGCCCGCTACACGGCCTTAGTTAACCCTTTTCTCGTGTGGAAAACGCTTAGAGATCCTATATATCAAAAGATATGTAGCTCCTAGCTTACCCGCGTATTGACTGGCCATCTTCAACAGCAAGACGCAAGCGAGAAAGGCAAAGGGAGTCATGGCCGGCAACTAGATGCGAGGCTATTCGGAGCATGTCGACTGCAAACCTCCCATCTGGTAGAATACAGAGACGAGACCTTCATGGCCCCTTGGCTCTATAAAAGATTGTTACAATTCAAATATTTTGCCACAACCTTGTTACCCGTCATATCCGGCCCTTCGTCCACTCTCAGGTGAACCATGGATGCCGGCATATGCAAAGCAATATATCGACTATCTCCAAGAAGTTGGGTTTGCCTCGGGAGCGTCCTTACTGCAGGAAGTGAAGAACTAATCTCTTGTATCCGGATATACTTTCAATTAGCTCCGGTACACGAATAAACTCATCTGGTCCATGTGCCACGAGTATGGAACCCGGCCCATACAAAACTCTCTTGTCGCACAACTCGTCCTTAAGCCGAGGCACGTCGGTTCCAAAAGCCACTGGGGCGGCATCAAAGCCTTCTATCTCCCAATCCAGGAGAGCCTCGGGGTATTCAAAGACGAAGTTTAACTCCACATCTGGATACCGCGATATTGTTTCTGCGAGTTTAACCTTGATGCCGGGTAGGTCAGAGACCATACGGACTTCGCAAAGAGCCTTAGCTGATGGGGCGACGATGTTATGTTTCTCTCCGCCCTCGAGGGTCCCAATGTTGAACGTAGAAGGGCCAAGAAGGTCGGATTCAGGCCAGCTAGTTGTAGAAAGCTCGTTCAACACGGTTAGAAGCGTGGAAGTTGCACTCTTGCCGAGATGAGGGTACCCTGAATGGCTTTGGTACTTCGTCAACATGATTCATTCCACACTGTCCTTCCTTGGAGAATGCACGTACCAGGCGACGCCGCGAGCGATGACTTCGAAGGCCACTTGTCCCTTATGGCCTTTCGCAAGCTTGCTCTCCGTTGGCTCGGCGAAGATTCCCGATTCCCAGGTCACTCCCATATCATTCGCGGCGATCATCCCATGCCCGCCGTTCTCCTCGCCCACGACGAATAAAAGCCCGATATCGCCCTCTGCGCGGATCTTCCCTTCTTCCCTCAACTCCTCGGCGGCGACAATCTGAGCCGCCAGTGGACCGAGATCATCGGAAGACCCCCTTCCACGAATGATGTCGCCATCGATAGTCAGGGGGATGTGCGGCGGCACCGTGTCCATATGGGCTGTGAGAAGCACGCGAGTCTTGCGGACTGAGCCGAGGTAAGCGTACACATTGTGACGAGTGGATCCTGGTGCGATGGGGATGCGCTCGACGGTGTAGCCCAGGTGTTGGAGGTGCTGTTCTAGGAAGACGCCAATACTATGCTCTAGCTCGCTGGTGCTGACAATCGACATCAGCGATTTCAACAGGCCGACTACCGGGTGTTCCATGATGCTAGACGCCATCTTTACACGGTTTCGGGAGTATAAATGTATGTATATCTGGATGCCCGTTGTTTCCCGCCATTTCTCACGTTATATACTAGGCAATACTCGGCGTGTCGGAATGGCCTACAGCGGGGCTTATAGTGTGTTGATCCACATATTCCACCGGCCGGTCCGCAACACTTGTTATCTATTACGTGATCTTTAGGTGTTTGGGGCCGCGGGGAGGAGTTGAGGTTGGCGTTTCGTCCGAAAAGCAACCGGTATGAGTCGGTGTGTTGCCGTCCGCACGGTAAATGGCCCGGCTCACATACGGGCTAAACGAGTTTGCTTGGTGGCCGGCCTTCCATTGCTAGAATTGACGAAGTGAAGATCGCGGATCTAGTCCTGTCTGGGTAGTCGGAGATCTGTTGAAACCCCATCTTTTAGTCGCTGCATGAGCTATGGACGAACACTAATTACACACCCGACACGAGTTCTGTTAAAAACGAAGAATCCTCGCACTCCTTACACGTATATAAATGAATATTGTTAACGGCCTCTTTTATAAAAAGATGGCAATAACCGATTGATTGACTATAGATGCATAGGTGGGTGGGTTGTAGGTAGAGTACACATGAGTTAAGCATCGCCGAGGTGCGCCTTGACACAATGACCTTTGACCTCTCTTGAACTCTCTATTACACTGTCAACTTGCACAGGTCCCCAACCACGATTTTTACGATTGGTATCATGTCAGGAAAGAGGTTAGATCATGTATTTTATGTTTCAGTAGCAGTAATGTGCCTTTGGACATTTATTTACCCCAACTAGCTCTAATATTAAACTAGTAATTAGGCCCTGGAATTAAGCTCATCTTGCACTGCTATAGAAATCAAGTCGGCATATGGTAAAAAAACCCCCATGACAATACACCATATTCCTGCTAAATATAATAATAAACGTAACCGTGGCCTAACCCTCACCGAGAGGAGGAAGAAAACTATGGCCGCAAGAAAAAAGCCATATTCAATAAAGGGTTTTGGAATACCACCAGGAAATTCTGGACCTGGCTTTAGGGCCGTCATGACTCCGCTCCACGGGCCCATAGCCGTGAATGGCAGGGGCTTGGCGCCTTTTTCATCGTATGCCTCGCCAATTATTATGCCTGATTTCGCCCTACGCACTCCAGTTAAAAGGTCTATTGGGACCTGACGCATGGCAACATCGATTGCAGTTTCCCCGATCCTGAAGCAGTCTTCTCTAGGGCAGCTTTTACTTCGGAGCTCTGGCGCGTTGCGAGCCCAGCGCGGCAACAGGTTCCAAATCCTGGCTGCACGGTCTATTGCGTCAATTTCGGCCTCTAATAGTATATTGCTTAAGATAGCCCGAAGATCATCGTTTTTGCTCAGATTTATGCCCCTGAACTCGAGCAGTGTATCTTGCAAGCGCTGCAGTGCAGTGCACCCGCTAGAAAAATGATCGTCAGTTACCGCCATATAGAGCATGAATTTGAGGCTTTCAGGAGCTCCGAGCGCTCTCTCGGCCCAAGAATCAAAGTTGCACTCCAAAATTTGCCCCGAGAAGAAAGAAATGTCCCCACGAATTACTCACTAGCGTAATGGCGTTTCGACCAGCCTTGTTAAGTCGACGAGAAAGCTCTCGAATTTTTCAGCACCGTATTTTTCAATGAGTTTCGGCCGGTGAATATCAACCAGCCGAGACAGCTCACCGAATTGACGCCATGCAGCTTGCCACTGCCGTAGGTTGACGTTATCCGCTATATTGAAAGGCCGTTGGAGTACCGAGACAGTACTGAATATCCGGTAAAAATCGCAATCCTGGAGGTCCACAAACTCCTTTGGTTGTACAGTCGTCTTGAGGGTAGCCATGGTGGCGGTTTCGATAATGGTGGTTGGAGTCGGACTACTATTAGCTGGCTTTGAAGCGGCTAATCTTGCAATTTCATGATAATTACTGTCCAGTGATAGGTTGATTGCCACCAGTATGGTTCCTATCAAAAGCCAAATAAACCCCATATTTATATGCCACGCCTTTTATGGCTGTCGCTTTCTTAGTGAGTAATCCAGCCTATCGTTGAACTTAGCTTGCACTGACACAACATTATTAAATCTACAACAAAGGGTAATAGCTAATCAGGCACAATGTTGTCAACTTTAAAGAGAAAAGAAGGTCTCGGTGTTTCTAAACAACGCCGGATTCGATCATCCGAAACCGGGTGCTCTTTGTCTATTGTGTCGGCAAGCATGTACCCATGGTCATTAATATTCTATGAAGAATAGCAATAGTATCAAGGCCGGCCCCCACAACTGTCCTCTAATGTAAATAGTGATAGACAAAGAATGACTTATGGGTCCTATGCAGATATTGACACGTTTATATTTACCTATGAATAACACAACTGTTACTAATTCGCGGGAAATCTTGAGTGTTTCGGGCCATTTTGAACTAATACATAATAGCAGGATAGGTCTCAGCCAGACAGATGGGCAGGTTTACCCGGAGGAGCCCCGAGATATGCATTCACTAAGGTTGAATGTGTCCAAGTTGTGACGCAGAATGTCATACCAACTCGATAAAAAGTGCTATCGAAGCTGTCTACCGTAGTCATATGACTTTATAGTAAGGACTATGATGCTCTAACCTGATAGTGTCAATTGAAAGCTACTGGATAACGTAATAAGGGCTTGGGAAACTATTTGAATTCCGAGTTAGCCAGATTACTACAAATACATACCAAATGCGCATTTCTTCCATTGTCGCACTCCCTCTACAAAAGGTATTATGAGAATGTTACACGCACGAGTACCAAGGGTCAAGAACATCCGATATCATATATATAATCATATAGCTGCCAGGCTGCCGATCAGGTAGTACCCCTCAAACCCTCACTTTTGCAATCCCAAGAACTGCTTAATTTTATGGGACAGGTTGCGAGGCAATTCATGCATGAAAACTGCAGATCGATACGACCCCCTTCGCTGCACAGATGATTATGTATAATACGAATACCCCTTGATCACAAGCCCTTGATACAAAAAACCCTATGAATGAAATCTTTGAAATCATGATAGAATTATACATGTGACGTCATATGATATGACATCATAGAGACCCACTAAATTCTGTACAGTAGTCAAGAAGAGATTCGATCCCTTCTACATGTTGCAACCAGGCTCTATTGAATCCATCAAAAAAGGTAGAATCGTGCAATATACAGTAATACGTTCTCTGCCATACGAGTCATTATATACGTGTTTCGCTGGCCCTCACAATACAAGTTAGTTGAAATATCAATTTGAGATTCATGCGTGAGATTATTTGTTCTTTTCTAAATAATCTTTCCATTTTACAGATTATAAAGACAGCGTAAAGAACAATGTCACGAACCAAGTATACGGTAGGCAATAGACTCTTGTTGTTGCACGAGGGATCTCAAGGCTACGTGAGGCTGACCTAGATACATATACAGGAGTCTCTTTGTCTCCATGCCTTGTGACAAACAATGTAGCGGGCTACCTCTCACCGTAGGTTCTGCACAGGCAGTGTAGTCTCCATGCGCTGTACAACACGAATATCCCACATACGCCAAAAATTGAAATGCTTCTATATATTTAGGCCATTTGAGGCCGCTCCTACATTGTAGTTTGACACCCATAATCTTGATGTGACCCCATTTATGATACGGCTTGACAAGTTAGCGTGTTGCACGGAAGATAATTTATACTACAATAGATTACATTTACATCTAGTACTACACATTAACTTTTTTAATGTTAATTCAAAAGTTTTACCATATACATAACGCCTAACTATGAGGATGTGATGGTCCACTAGTATGCAAATGCGCGGAGGGGGGTGTTGTAGCCTATCACCCATGTCAACCTGCCCGGTTCGTTGCCCAACCCATCAGCCGGCCAGGTAATCTGGGTCTCATTCCCGCGTCATTTGTCGAGATTAGAGACATGACGACAAATACTCCTGTTGAGAATTCGCAAGAGGAAGTCAAATGTGCTGGAATCCCGCGAGTTGAGGAATGGAAGAAAATGGCTGCCGACTACGTGAACAGCAGTATTACAGTAAACAAGTCCAAGGGCCATGCCAGTGATCCCGGTCCCCTTTTTAAAGAGTGCGCTCCAACAAATTTGCGGCTGATGAAACTGAAGGATGCATAGATCAATACAGAATCCCTTCGTTTACGCCTCTTATATTGCCAGCCCTTCAACCTCGTATTCCAGCGAAAAGAGAAACTTGTTATGGAATGCCACTCTGATTTGGCAGATTTACTACAACAGGGAGAATTGGAAAGCTTTTTTGAATAAGTAGTGCAATCATGGCCAGAGTCATTTGGCGAGTTGAAGAGCACCTCGGAGGAGTCATGCTTCTTTCGATGGCATGCGGGTGAATCACACCTAGACGACGGCACAATGTTCCTATGTCGCGTGGCAGGGGGGTGTGAAGGACAGCAATGGCCATTGGAAGCTCTGATACCCTCGGACACGCCACCTGTTGACCTTTTTCCTACCAAAAACATCCTATGGTAAGTATAAGTCTCAACAACTTCCAAGTCTTATAACTATTAACATCCTAGATACTAACGCTTATCTATTTTCGTCTTGTAGGCAAATTATGCCGAAGGTGAACAATAGCGTTCTCACGATGCGGACTGTTGCTTTCCTTGAGAGCCTGTTTGCGCCAACCCAGGAGACTACTAATCGCCCGATCTATAGGAGTCTCAGCGATTGGTTTTCTATCCAGACGACTAAGCCCGCGCTTCGCAGTACAGGGCAATTTGGAGTGGGAGATTGGTTTTGCGTTCAATTCAACTTGCGAGCTTGTATACCCGACGAGAAGGGTAACCGAAACAAGTATTTCAAGCGTGCGTGGGGTATATCACCGCGTGATGTGGGATTAATTACCCCTGAATCGACAAACAGCGCACATTCCAGACCTATCTCGAGGAGAAAATACGATCGCTATTGAGTACTTGATTTCAGTGTCAATGGTACTGAGGAAAAGAGCATCTATGAATTCGGCTTCAGCATTTAGGTATGACATAGTTGCATGGGTGCACTATGACACAGATTTCAAACAAGGGATCGGGAAGTTATCTTTCCAGTCCTATCTCGCAGTGTCAACGAAGATCTCGGCCTTAAGGATTGTGGCGCTGGAGGAGATGCCGTCCTCCAATTTATTACGGTGCTTGCGAAATCGATTGATCATTGGAAAGTGTGTTAGGACCACATGATTGATAAAATTGATGATATTATAAGCGTTCAGGTATGTAATACAATCGATCTTATTTGTAATCACTCTATGTGACTAACATGAAGGATCACTTAGCTGCAAGATACACTTGATAGGAAACGATGGAATTCCTTGATGTTTGACGATTCATTGCAATTATCGGAGCAGTACTTCACAATCCTTCAGCTGCTCCGTATATGCCACGATTGGATCGGAGAAACGGAGAGAGGTATCAAAAACCTCGGCGGCGAGCTGATTCAGAAATCCGAGTCCTGGAAAGCCTGGCAACAAGAGCATGCCCAGGACGATCTGTCTCAATGGTCTCTAGATATGACAAAACTAGGGCACAATGTTACATGTCTTCAGAACTTTTTCGGGACCAGGGCGTCGCCACTTCGGGAACGAATAAGGATAAAGAAAGAGGATGTATCAAGCTTGCAAGATGCAGTAAGGGACTATTCTCTATTTCATTACATCAAAATTGGCCGTTTCAATCCAACTTTTGTACAGGAAATAGGACTAGTTCATTGACTAGTTATTGAGCACCTCATCACTACGCGAGACTCTCAAGGCCAAGACGCTTAACTTATATATCGGTGTTTTTACCACCGTTACCGTGTTCTTTACGCCCTTAGGGTTCATCGCGGTACGGTTACCTAATTGGGTAGGAGTAGCTTGTTACTGACAACAAACATCATATAGACTCTATAGACGATACCATTTCTGCAAGCGAGCTCAGAAAACAAAACACCAAAAGGGTTTAAGGAAACCTTCGTCGCCGTGCCTATGCTTACTTATATCCTTTCCGGCTTCATAACCCTCTGCTTTTGGGCCCAGTCTTCCGCTATCCTAGAATAGCAGGCCTTACACGCGGATTAAACATCCAAATTGTCTTGAACATGGTCGCTCTTTGGGCTGCAGGCCTCATCAGAATTATCAAAGCTAGCTGGGACGACTCCTGATTACCAAGAATTATTGGAGATATTTGGATCTATATTGAACGCCCAATCTTATTTATCCCATGTTTTATGTACTCCCGTATTTATCCAGAGGGAAGAGACCCCTCAATAGTTTAGTAATCGAAGGCATGAGGTAGTGTTGCGTTGTATCGATATAATTAATACACTGTTTATTTTTCTGTTTCCGTTGAATAAGCCTGTATTACGAGACATCTCATTTGCTTACGCTAGCAAATGATTTTATCTTTCCCAGTTGGATTCGAGGGGCAAATTTTAAGAGTCTTGTAAGATAAATATATATCAACAGACACGAGAACACAACACTAACATTCCTTGCACAAGGAGATCTGACGACTGAGGTCATTTGTTGATCTCGTTTGCTCAAAAGTTTTGCTCAACTTATTTTGAGACTGTTTATGTAGTTAGTTCACTAAGAGCTATCTTTGGGTGTGTTATCAATTACCCGGCCTGCAAAAATGAAAGAGAGTAGTAGGTCGTTATGTGATCCATCCTGCGGGGTTACAGAGATATGAATGAGAGTCAGAATAGAAATATGAGCGAGACCAAAAGTTTCTGAGTTTCCTGGGCCCTTGTATATAGCCCCTCATAATTCGTCAATTCCATTTCCCTCCGTATCATTTCTTCATCACTCAAACGTTGATCCAACTCATGGATTGTCTGAATTCTCCAAGAGTCAAGTGTGTTTAGACGTATTCCCAAACATGGCCTGAATTGGGGGTATAATAGGTCTTGATTTCTGCCTCGAAACAATTGCTGTGGGTGGTATTGAGAGAGAAGACCTGGTAATCATTCCCGGGTTGCACGCATATATACCACTCTCGATCGGCGACATTTAGGTAAACCCCTTCTATGCCCTGTTGGCGCGAGAAGCCAGTCTCAATGGAACCGGGCGGCATATAGTTAGAGTGCGCCTGGGTGAATGACAAGGCACCGTCGGGACCGATATAGACTTCAAGGTGGTCAGCGGATTGAGCCGATAATCCAAATAGAGATGAACTGATTGAGCGCTTACCCCGTTGGCCGCCGGGAACGTGACTATCCAGCCCAAGAGTAGTTCCGGCACCCAGATAGAAAATAGTTTCATTTCCATTGTAATACGAGCAATTCACAGGATCACCTGGACAATAGGTGTTGGTAGGCCTATTGGTGAAGAAATGGCCATCACTGGCATTAACCGCTTTGTTAAAAACATTGCCGCCCGAAAGGCGGGCAATGAACGGTCCATCGAGTGCCGACTGCCTTGCCTCTGAGATAGAGGCAGCGAGTACAGCAATGGGGTATACAATGAGGGCCAAGGAGAACTTCATTTTGAATGGGTTTCGGGCGAAGAAGTGAAGGAGGTTAGAAACTGGTAGATTTGGAGAAGACAAGAAATGAAGTGCTGTGAGAACCGTGATGAGGCAATGATGATGGATATTACACCACGAAGAACGCGAATATATATACTCTTTTGCATTGACAAACTCGATCGACCTATTGGAAGGATCCAGAATATAAACCAATTACGACTCAACATGGTCGTCATGTCATTTCAACCGGAAGAAGCAAGTTCAGAAGCGCTGAAACTTTTCTTTGTTTGTACTGCATAGATCGCTGTGACATCGGGTCAGCTAACTGGCTGGTCTGGCTGAACCATTGGTGTCGTAACGTCACGAGGACATTAATCGAAGCATCTAACATAGACCAAATGTAGAGTGATTATCGTGGATGGGTCACCCGCCCAGGTATCCAAGCCGGATCCAACCTGAGAGGGTGCATTGGAGCATTTAGTAATACACGAAAACCGAAGCCTTTCGCTTCCTCGCTACATACACAACAGTTTCCGATATTGGTCGAAGGAGAACTGACATCACAGCGGCTTACTACATACCTTGGTAAAGCATTCACGAGAACATTGAAATACTGCTTTACGAGAGGGTTCGGTAGAACGTAATTATTTTGTTGTCAGTAGAGAAAACATGCGATGTATTCTAGACTTGAAGTATCTTAGGCTGTGTATTGTTAAGCGACGCCATATATATCTACCCACTATGTTCCACCACCTTAACGTAACCGGAACAAGACACCGTGTTAGTTAATTGAGGATACTAGGAACTCATTGCAGTACACCCTTCTTCAGGGCGTCTTTTATATCCGCTGTCCTTCATCAGCCGGTAATCCTGAAGGAAAGCTACATTGAACTGATTTAATGGTACTTTGAAGAAATGCCCTTTCGAAATATGTCACAAAAATCATCTTTTTATCTTGTAAAATATTCCTACGCCCTATAGTCTGCAAACCGGACCGTTATTTCTGGCCCCTACATTGAGTGCAACCAGCAGCATGTTGTGTCTCGGGAGGATTTTATAATGAGTCGGATTGACAAGGGAAGTAGTTTGCGCACCTTCTCTTTATGGGAGTTGGGTAGGACTGCAAGTAGGGAAATGACGAGCAGAATGTTCTAACCTGCATGGTAATTTCTTCGTTTGAGGTTGCTTGCACATAGTGTCGAAATCTTTGCATTATTGGTTATCGTTTGTCGATTATTGTGATTATTGATCTTCCCTCTTCCACATCCAAGTTCTGGATGCTAATGGAATAACCTCCTGCGAAAACTTTGACCGGGTAATGCACATTGTGAGTTGTACATTTAAAAATGTGCAGGAAGAGTGAAATCAACTTATACCCATGGCTTTATGTACGTATGCATGTCCTAAGATACCTAAGGCTATTAGTTTTGAGCCTTACCGTAGTCCAAAAACATCCGAAGCTTGATAACTCTGTACATCTCCTCGTACCCGTGGTCGTCTGTTCCATCAATGGATGTAACCAGAGGCCCGGTTTGACAGTGTTGAGCTGATGCTTGTCTGGAACTTATTTGTTAGAATCGAGAGTGGCTCTGGTGCATTCTTAGGTCATAGTCGTTATACCATAGGTTCCCTAGCGGCCGATATTTTGATCCGAGGGCGAATTCGGTCGCGATGGAGTTCCAGCTTGTGATACATGGCCTTGGGCCGAAGATCGCACTCGAGACCGTTGTCATTGCCACCGAAGCCTACGCTTCTTGTAACCTAGCTTGGTATCCGACCAAAAGCACGATGGCCGCGACCGAATCATATGACGATTTTAATTTGGCGATGGAAGAGGATAGGGCGACTACCGGCTCTTCCCTAGATCATATGATGGGCGGTGGGATGAGCGAGCAGAAAACTTGGAACGCGATTCCGGGCTATTCTAAGCAGTGCTTGTCTATGACGCCCTAGTACTAGATAGCTGGTGAGTGGTCTGGCTAGTATCTCATGTGTATTGTGAGAGGAACACAGCACAGTGTAGGAATATGAAGGTTTTTCAAGTTGTAACTAGGTAGGTGAATGTTATTGCGACGGTTCTGATAAGGACATCACATGTTCCTGGTGAAAGGCAAGTTCCGTTTAGGGCTGGGCAAATTTCACATGCAAGGGACTTCCCAGCCTCAGCCACATAGTATAGTATAGTATAGTATACACAAGCCCCGGAGTTTGATTTTGAGCCACTCAGGTCTCGCGGTGAGATTGATTGATTAAGTCAGCGCCTGCACCCAGATCCGAGATTGGTGCGCACCGATTTGAATACAACCTCATGATAATATCGACGGGGCGCTTAAATTAGACGCCGATGGTCTGCACAGGGTATTTGATTTCTCAGACTGCAATCCACGCTCTATTTTGAAGCAGTCATGGATATCACAAAATGGGCCTCGGCTATACCAACATTAAGTAGTATAGTATACTTACAGTAGTATCTCATTAGCGGTACCGATAGATGACAATTGAAGATCGCGTGCTCTATCTGATCCCCTCATTCATGGGGCGATTCCTTACACTAACATAGGTAGAGATAACGGGGCTCTGGCTGTGCAACGTTGTTAGGTTCGATACCTATCTAGTATACTTGCAGACAAGCTCGGAGAAGAGAAAGACGCCAACCCCAACTTGACTTTTTCATCCAACATGAGGAACAACATGTCGTACCACCCAAAACAAACTACAGTCCGCGTTGGCTACCTATCTCAAGTTCGCTATTGCAAACAATCCCTCTTTGTCCTGTTTGTTGCTCATCTCTCCCCCTCTCCCTTGCTCTCTTAGCGATCATCTTGGCAACGGACCCGGCCCGCCCACGGTGAGGAAGAATTGAACGGACTAGGTATAGTAGGAATTAGCAAGAGAGGTTGGGCACGCACGCACCACCTCGACTGAGCAACAACCCACCAAGATAAACAACCCCATCCCATCCCATGTTAGCCCGCCCACATGCACTAGGAACCCGCATCGCGCACCACGAACTCCTGTGACCCCCAGTGGGGGGGTGTTTACCTACTTTTCGGCCAACGGTGAGACGACAACGACCACGGCTGGCGCAAGTAACATCCTAGGGTGGGCCGGGCATATTGACGTGGTGGACGATGGCTGGGGGAGAAGAGAAGGTGAAGGTGAAGGGAGAAAAGGGGGTGTTTCCCCGTCTCCACCGGACCAGGACACTTTGAGCGGTGAAGACCTCAGCAGGCCCCTGCAATGCCGTGGCCGCGCGCAATAACCAGCCCAATCGGCGCGCGGCACCCGATCCACAGTCGGGCAGGCGGTGGCCACGCTAAGTAAGTAAGGTAGATGGCAACGGGGTCCAACAAATAGGCGGTATGGTGCGAATGGTTGCTATCGTGTATGTATGTGTATGTGTGTGTGTGTGTCTAGCATGTGGCGGGCGTAGAAGTATTATAAGACGGGTCCCTCCTCTCCCTCTCCTCTTTCTTCCCTTTTTCCCTCCACCATCCATCGCGCCATGCCTGCCATGGCTGGTACACTCGGTCTAAACAGCTTCGGCTACGGCCTCGGCCTCTGGGAGGGCATGATGCCCTCCTTCGCGGCGCCCATGACCACCTTCTTGGAGGATTGGTTCGCTCTGCAGTATCTGCTGCCGCTCATCTCGTTCGTCTGCGTCGGACTAGAGGGCTGGTGCTTCTTCGACCTCACGCGCAAGTCGCTGGGTGCGAGATCCGCGCGGGCCATTGCCGACGCGCGGGACGCCGCGTCCCTGGAGGATTACGACGTTGTCAAGGATTTCCCGAGGGGTGGTTTTGAGCCTTGTAAGTCACCTCGTGGGGTGGTTGTAGTGCCCGGGACTTTTTTAAGTTTTGGATGAGTAAGTGTGAACGCCTCGCTAACGCAAGATGTAGCGAACAACCAGCTGTGTGTTCATGGGCTATTGGGTATCAAATTACACGCGAGACATGCGGCTTGTCCGTCAAACCCGTATGTATTAGACAATCAACCGCGCTTACTGTAGCCAGTCGTCGTGAAACTAATAGTAAAATAGTGTCATCGCTAGACAAGGTACCAAGGGCCTAACAATGCCTTGTGGATGTCTGATCATCTCCAAAGGTCGCTCGTCACAGACACGACGAAAGCGCCGGAGAGAGATGTCTTACATCGCCATATAACACACGGCATGCGATAAACTCACCCGCCCATCTCATCATCCACCATCAATCCGCTGAGAAGAAGATGCTTGCGCTCTCTTCGCCGTTTTGATGAGTGTCACCGCCCTGACCCTCATCATCGGGCAAGAGAGCAAAGGCAAAGAGAAAAAGCGATCAACATTCATTGACTTTCCTATGTTTCCATCCAACATCAACATCAATCGACACCCCAGAATATTCATACATACGATCCATTACGAACTCGACGACACACATGAACAGACTGCATTGCATTGCATTTGCCGGAAAGGAAAACCCAACAGAAGCATTAGCATCGGAGTCAAGGAGTTGGGAAGGCCAAAGCTCTTGTTTGGGGCCTTTGGTCCACCCCAAGAAATGACAAAATGACAAAATGAAAAAATGACAGAATGATTAAGAAATGAGATGAAAGTTTACGGTATATATTGACGACGAATTGACGAATTTTACCCACCCGTTTGCGATTGAATTGTGACTGTTCTCATGGATCCCGTTAAACGAAACCCGGTTCATACAGTTAGGCACCCGACGCGTTGAAGGATTGTGTGTGCGCAACAGAATCTTCTTGATTCTATGTATCATCGGTCAGGTTCAACTTGATGCTAGACTCTCGTCCTAGGACAAGGACCTAGGTACTGCAATTCACGGTCGCGAGAGAGAATATAAAGCTTGTCAAAAAATGCTATAATTTGTTGTCTCGCTTGGGTAGCTACATGTCCATGCCATAAATTTTTGTCTTGCCTCGTTTCATTTTAACGTACAGTGGCCGATCATGATAGGATGCTGGGGGTTAAACCGTCGTAACTTCTTGGTAAGTCGATACTCATAACCTCGCATGCAAATACCTACATTAATCGCACTTTAAGTATAGGGGAGAGATGTGTCATACACTTTGAATGTGTTATGATGCGGCAGGGCTAGTGGTAGAAGGAGGGGGAGGTGGGGGTTGGAACAGAGTAACCTCCGGCCATGTTTCCTCAGCGGCTTTCTTGAAGGCTTCTGCTTCGCTACTTCGCCACTGGAAGAGCAGTCCCAGGGCCTCGGCTGCCGGCTCCCAGTCGTCGCCCTTCAATTTTAGGACGTCGAACAGAGCCTTCTCGCACGTCTTCTGATCTTCTCCCAATAGCTTCTGAATCTTGACGGCCGAGACTACATGGGGAGGGCTGTCCTTATGTTGCTCTAAGAACTCGACGTTATACTCCTCCAGGTCCGTTGAGGGGTGGATGGCCGTGAATTCGGTTTTTATAACTTGGGCAACCTTGGGGGGTAAGGATGACAGCTTGGAGGCCATTTCTTGGAGGAAGCGCACGGCTTGCTCGTGGACCACCGGGTTGGCCGCATCAATAGCGAGCGCGGCGTTCAAACATCCCAAGGCAAGGAGGTATTTTTCTATTATAGTTAGGCAACAAAGTTATGGGATAAGGGGGTTAAAGAAGAATTACCTCGTCGCATGTATACCTCGAAGCCGGCAACCTGGCCATCGATGTTCTTTGGGCTGAACTGGAGGATCGGCAACAAAAACTTGGTAGCCTCAACCAGAGGTTGATCGGTCGAAGCCAGCTTCAGCCCAATTGGGTCGTCGTCCCTCTTGGTATTGTCTGAAGTCGCAGCTTTGGGTTTGTTCGGATCCTGCTTCGTGGCATGTTCAGCCGCATCACGCTCTGCTTTTTGGGCTTCTTTTTTAGCCTTCTTCAGGGCCTTCTTCTTCTCCGCGTCATCCTCTGCCGTGCCATTAGTAGACCCATTGACCGCCTGGGAGGCTAGTTTGCTATCGTGTATGCCAAGGTATGCTGCGATGGCGCCAAGCGCGGCCCGAGTGTAGAACGGATGTTCACGGAGCTTGTCCTCCCATCGAACCATGTCTACGTATGCGCGAATCTGACCCTTCCTCAGCGAAAAGCTATGGAAGTCAAACTGATCTTCTTGCCAGACATCAAAAATGTTATATACCGCATGAAATCGTTTCAGAGCCAACCCAATGAGCCCGTTCCGCACCGAAGCCTCTCCGTCTTCTGTTAAATACCATATGCTCTGCATCTCAGTGAGATCGAACAGAGGCCCACCAGGTGAGTCATTTCTAGTGAATAGAGACATTGTCTTCAGGGCTTTGGCTGTTTCGTTATTTCGCAACTGGTACTTCGCCGTCTTCGTGTTGATATATCGATCTCTCAAATCAAAACTGCGAGCTTGGTCCATGATTTCTACCGCCTTGCGTGTATTGCCATAATGCTTCCATATCCGGGCTTTAGTCATATGGAATTCGACGTTCTTCGGCACTAATTCGAGACCTTTATCAACATACTCTAACGCTTTCGCGAGATCTCGAGACAAATGGTAGTTATAGTGCTGCGAAAGGTAGTAAAGACCGGCCGGTGTGCCTTTTAGCTCTCCTTCGGCAGTCGACGCTTCGCCTCCAGCTTGAGATTCCTTCTCCTTGACATACTCGTGAGCCAAGGACTCTAATGTCTCCTTCTTGAAAGTATCAATATAGAGATGCTTAAGATTTGCAAACGTAGAGGGTACACCTTTGTCTAGCATTAGCGACAAGTAATTTTTAGCGGCTTCACGGAACTCATTGCCTATGGGACTAGTTAGCCAAACCATATCTAACGATTACCACCAAGTTCTTTATCACCACTCACCAGTGAGGAAGTCCAGAGGCAGCCGTTTAGCAGCGTCACAACGAGGATTTTTCTTGGCATATTCGTCGTAAACCGCCTTACGAGCTGCTACATCACCGTCATTAAGGCCCAGGACTTCCGTCAATTTGTTGTAATATTCCGGGTGATCCGAGTTTCTGTCCAATAGTGCCCGATATGCTTTGGCAGCCTCGTCTTTCTTGCCGAGCTTTGCGAGATACTCGGCCTTCAGCTCCAACACTGCGAGGCGATCGAGATTGTGCTTGGCAATGGACTCGAGATGGTCCAATGCTCTCTGATAGTCGCCGGTTTCTGCGATGATGGAATTTTTATACATGAGGGCTTCTGAGTTCTCGTAGTCGGCGTGAGAGGGAGGGGCTTTGATGGACTCTTCGTAGGTGGTCAGGACTCTTTCGGCTTGCACGAGATCACCGGCCAGATGATGGGCGACGGCGAGAGCGGTCCAATTCTGCCGCAGCTGGGATTTCGCTTGCAGCATGGCGGTCCGGCTCTGGATGTAGCCCTGGTAGTCGCGCATCTGCACTTGCAGGAAGGCCAAGTCCCTCTGGATCTGCGGTGAGCCCGGCTCCAGCTTCAAGGCAAACTTGTAGGCCTTGATAGCCTCCTCGAAGTTCTTCTGGTGGCGGTACAGCAAGCCGTAGACGTGCCAACATATATGCGACTTCATATCGGCGTTCAAAGCCTCCTTGGCCAGGGCAAAAGCCTCGTCTGTCTTGCCGGTGGAGTTGATGATGAGCGCCTTCATGGCCAGCGTGTCTCCATGCTTGGGGTGTTTCCTGAGGATCTGCTCGGCCGCCTTCAGGCCGCGCTTGTACTGCTTCTCTTCATAGTTGCGAATCACCTGTCGAAAGAGCGCGTTCTCCTTCGTGCTAAGGGGCTGCGGCATGACTGCTAACGATGACCTGATGACCGTAGGACCGGAGGACCAGGAGGGGGACCAAGTAGATACTGCCTCAAGCGGTCGCAGGAGGGGAGGGAGCGAGGTATCTGGTGTCGGCGACGGGTGTCCGGCGGGGAGGAGGCAGGTGATGCTGAAACGGCACGGAGATGTCGAGTCTGTCGACGTCCACCGATGTCTGTGCGATCGTCCGAGCGAGGAACCAACGGCACTTGGTACGCCAGTCTTCCGCTACACGCTACACCTGGATCTCGGTTCGTGATGGCCCCCGGCAAGAGGAGAAGGCCCAATGGAAGCTCGGGAATGGGCAGAGGTGGTCGGGCGGTCGGGCGGTCGGGGCTGGCTTGTCCTGTGTGAAGCGCGGCGTCTCTGGACCTCTGGACACTTGTACAAGAAATATGGTTACCTAAGTACACAGTTGTAGCATGATGGTCAGTCTAACGGCGACGGCTTGGCGGAGCTCTGCTGCTGTGATTCGCCGTGGTGGGCTAGAGTGGGCTATAGTGGGCTAGGTATAATTGGCGGCGGAGCTGTCCCAGCGCTTGAGTGGTGGGATGTCCAAGGGTCTCAGGGTTTCCCGAGCTCGGACCACCCGAGACTCGCTACCTTAACTCCGTGGTAGCCGCTAGGCTTGGGTATATGCCCGGGCCGGCGCTTTGGATAACCGGCGGGTCCAGTCCACCAGCACCATCGCCTTAACTGCCTATTAGCATCTTCCTTCACAATTACATGAGAGGTGGGTAAAGGGTTTTAATATCAACTTGAGTGCAGGAACGAGGGAAGTTTCATTACTTTATACCAAATGTCATCCCCAACTTCTATTTGGGCCGATTAATACTATTTCGCTCATATGTTGTTCTCATCATATGACATTGGTATGAATGGGTTTTATAATACATCGAGGCTCGTAGTGGTGATAATAGATACACATACAACTGATACACTGGGCCATACTCTACACCTGCGGCCCTCAACTCATCGTAGAAGAGGCGCTATTTTCGACCTCTGCTGCAATATCATGGTTTGGGGTTTTCTCTACCCTGCCGCCACTGGTTTAGGGCCGCTTCGGCGTCTTGGAAGCTGCCATTGCCGCACCTTTCTTGGACAAGACCCCATGTCCGGGATCGCACGATCCTCTCGACGCTTCTCTCCTGCCTCAACAGCAATGCTAGCTTCTCGGTCCGAGGCTCCCGGGGGAAATATCGATCGGAGTAGGGGTCTAACCGCTCGTCGACAACTCGCTCACGATTCCGCTCTGTCTCCACAGCCCGCACCATGACTTCAGGGTCGTCGGGGTCGGGGCTCGTAGCCACATAGGCACAGTACGTCAAGACATCGGACCTCGCCTGCCAGGACGGGAACAGCACCCTATTCTTGAAGGACTGGCAGGACTGGGGGTCGATCTGTCCAGTGGTAGCTCGCGGGGCGCGGACCGAAGTGGAAGCTGGGTCAAAGCCCAACTTGGCAGGCGTCACAAGAGCATTGAGATTCTGGGCGATAGAATCGTCAATGGCACCCCGAGACACGCGGAGGAAATCTGCAGTCGCTATGAGCTTGCCTGTGGTGGCGACGTCTGGGCGACGGAGCGCAACACACCTCTCAGAGCAACAGTTGTGAAGCAAAACTGTGGTGTTAACGTGGGCGAGGCCGAGGGCGCCGTCATGATATCACGAGAAACAGCTCCCTCGCGTTGGCTCGTCACTTGCGCATGCGCGGCATCCGTCGGTTCGGGAGCCGGTTGTTGGGTCCAAAGTAGTCCAGCCAGCGTGACGGAAGGTCTACAAGTAGAATTTCCGGGAGGAGGTGGTCATTTCCTAGGGCTTCAATCGATGCGATGTTGAATTCAAAAGCAGGCGAAGTCCTAGCATGGAGGCGGTTCGGATGGAAGCGAGAGCTTGATGACGGAACGGCGCAGGTGGCAGGCAGGGTTCAATTCAATGTAGTAGGTACAGTACCTAGACTAGAGGCAGGTAAGAGGCAGGTAAGGGGGTACTGTACGTCTAGGTGTTATAGTGCTCCTAGGTATGTATGTTTGCCTATCGCTTCCCTAGGCCAAAACGCCAACGCCAATCGGGGGCAGTGGTAGCCTGTATTGACGCTGTACCCAGGTACGCCCGGCCTCTGGTTGGATACTTGAGGTTTGCGCTAATGGGCTGGTTTAGTGCCCCGGTTTTTGCATTTCGCCTGATTACGCGCCAACGCCTGCCTTGCCTTGCCTTGCACGTGGAGCTCTACCTATCCGGGTCGGATTGAAGCTGGAAGCTCCCTCGATTGATCATCATCATCATCATCGACTCCGACTCCCTATCGCTACCATCATACATTGGTCGCCCACCACTTACTGGTAGTCTCACACGTGCCTTTGGATTCATCGCCATATATCTGTGACTCCGCGCACTTCCATTCTGCGTCCGTTCCAGCACCCCTCGTCATTTCTCCCCTCTCTCGCGCCACATCAAGCACACCTGGTTCCGCCATGTCAAGCACGCAAGACCTAGGCGCCACACGCCGCGGGTCCGATGACGACAAGGACAAGAAGGATGACGGTCGAGGCAAGGAGAACAACAAGCCAAACAACGAGGGCGATGCCGAGATGCAGGACGCCGAGCCCGAAGAAGACGAGATCCTAGACGAAGAAATCCTCAGCCTCAGCACACAAGATCTACAGACCCGCAAACGCCTGCTCGAGAACGATGCTAGGATTATGAAGAGCGAGTTTCAGCGGTTGTCACATGAGAAGGCCACCATGGCCGAGAAGATCAAGGAGAACGTGGAAAAGATCGCCAACAACCGGTTTGCCTCGCCCCGACCCCGGCTTCTTCTGGATGCGCCCGGAGCTAACCACCCCGTAGGCAATTACCGTATCTCGTTGGCAATGTAGTCGAATTGTTAGACCTGGATCCCACCGCCGAATCATCCGAAGAGGGTGCCAACATTGACCTGGATGCGACGCGGGTGGGCAAGTCTGCCGTCATCAAGACCTCGACACGGCAAACCATTTTCTTACCGCTGATTGGTCTCGTCGACCCCGAGACTTTGAAGCCCGGTGACCTCATCGGCGTGAACAAAGATTCGTATCTGATTCTGGACACTTTACCGGCCGAATATGACAGTCGGGTAAAGGCAATGGAGGTGGACGAAAAGCCGACTGAGAAGTACACCGATGTTGGTGGATTGGACAAACAGATTGAGGAGCTAGTCGAGGCCATTGTCTGGCCCATGAAGGAAGCTGAGCGCTTCAAGAAGATTGGCATCAAGGCTCCCAAAGGTTATCCCCGCCCATCCTCGTGATGCTTGAATGTTGCGCTAACCAGGTTGAAGGCGCCTTAATGTACGGTCCCCCAGGTACCGGAAAGACGCTACTAGCACGAGCCTGCGCCGCCCAGACTGACGCCACGTTCCTCAAACTTGCTGGCCCCCAACTAGTCCAGATGTTTATTGGAGACGGTGCAAAACTCGTAAGAGACTGCTTCGCATTGGCCAAGGAGAAGGCCCCCGCCATCATCTTTATCGATGAACTCGACGCTGTTGGTACCAAGCGATTCGACAGCGAGAAGAGTGGTGACAGAGAAGTCCAGCGAACCATGTTGGAGTTGCTCAACCAACTAGATGGCTTTGCGTCCGACGATCGGATCAAGGTCCTTGCTGCCACAAATCGTGTTGATGTCCTAGATCCTGCCCTACTGCGATCTGGTCGTCTAGATCGCAAGATCGAGTTTCCCCTGCCGAACGAGGAAGCCCGAGCCCAAATTTTGAAGATTCACTCACGTAAGATGACAGTCGATGCCAGTGTAAATTGGTCGGAACTGGCGCGTAGCACCGACGAATTCGGTGGCGCCATGTTAAAGGCCGTCTGCGTTGAGGCGGGTATGATTGCGCTGAGGATGGGTAAGAATAAGATTAGTCACGAACACTACGTAGATGCTATTGCAGAAGTGCAGGCCAAGAAGAAGGAGGTAAGCTCGCCACGGTGTCTTCTCAAACTATCACTACTTACAACTAACTTTCCTCGCAGACGGTCAATTTCTATGCTTAATCAAAAGTTGCAAAATGCATGGATGTGCAATCACTAGCATAGGAAAGGAAGATCGAACTGGGATAGACATTGCAACGATAGATGACATGATACTTGTATTAGTGCGCAGCTCCCACAAGGACGAATGCCGGCGGAAGACTAATTGAGCCTGCACCCCTTCCATCATACTTCGAGCTTCGCACGTGAATAGTCTATGGTCCTGCGATCGTTAGTAACTGTTTATGTGCAGCACCTCTGAATTCTAGCACTCCTTATCGCACTCAAGATAAAATGGGCAAGATCTAACATAGTTGAAAAGCCAGGGACGACTAGCTGAGCTAAACGTTAGCATCCAAAGCTACATGGGGTGCACTTAGGGAGCATGATTGATGACGAATAAAGGGGTGGCTGATGACAACATAGTCTAGCTATTCTGTGCCCAAGTCAATAACAACACGAGATCAGACAATCACAACATGGGAATACTATAGAGATCGACGACCATGGCGTGGCGTATTGTTCTTGATCTGTGGTGTGTGGTCGTTACGCCTAATATATGCCGGGTTCGGTCTTAAGGCTTCTTTCGGTGAAGATGGGGGGTGGCGCCAGGGATGATGCCTTGTTATCACCTAGTACGGCTACGATGAATGACAGCAATATGGTCCGAGATCTTTGGAGTTACACTTCTGTTGTAGAGCCAGCGTAACACCCTCGTCTAGGTAGACCTGCGAAACTCTAAATCTTGGCAACGCTCATTCACAACTGATACTTCAAGGTTGTGACCACTGCTGTGGTTTAGATATCCTATATCGAGTCTTTTATATCTGAGACAGAGAACCCGATATAGTACTCACGTCCGGCCGATCTCTTGCGTATTTTCTTCCTCTTTCCCCTCCGCCTGTCCGTGCGACGCCATTTGGCTTCATTTTTGACGTATTATGCCAGATGTGCGTTTCCGCTTCAAGACTCTGGGTTTGCACTCACGCCCACATCATTTCAGCGAACTTTTCCGACTCGATTAATCAGTAGAGCTCACATAATATCAAAGTGTGGATTGATCATTCTAATTTCATGTTATCTTTTATTCAACTGGTGACGGTGCACGGGCATACGCGGCGGCAATGTATGTCAATCAACACCACTCCAGAGTAGACACTGACTTTAACACTGAAAATGATCCTCTTTTTCGTTTTCCACATACCAATATGACGCGTATCTACCGCGTACGTAGGTAGGTTAGACGTTTCGAAATGCCGGGCAGAGCCTCCCATGCATATTCATGCAATGTGGGCGCCAAGACACCCGCAGGTTCACCATCCTCCCTAACTACCGGGCTACACACTACTTGAGTAACTACCATCTTGGCTATAGAAGAGGCACATATCACCCCACTGGCCCTTGCATTTTAGTGTAAGATGCAATTGTGTTTCCTTCGTCTCATAATATTTCGTCAGCTAATGACCGGGGTGTTCCCCAGAATAGTTACAGACGTCATCATCATCATCATCATCATTGTTCTGCTCCGTCTTAAACCGAAACTTGTCAAGATGCCTGCCTTATTACACTTATCATGTTTAATAGTTATACCACAGTGCTCTTTACGTCTGATAATTCAGATTGCGAATAGTGTAGAGACAGAGTCTGGCTGGGAAAGAGGGCCGCCTCTCACAGTCCACAGGGCAAGTGTTACGTTGATTTTTTGTATCACTCAGAGGAAGCATAAGCTCTCCTTTCCATGCTTGTTATATCTTTCTATTAACTTCTCAGTCCCGAATTACTCAGATTGGTTTGAAATTAGATACTGCTCGCTGTACTTGGTTTCCATAGAGAGGTCTACGAATTCAACCTCTTGTATTGCTAGGCATTAATACTCACCACCAGGTTGAAATCAATTCTAACACACAAGTCGTCGAAGGAAGTTCGAATTATTTTTCCAGATCCCCTTCCCCTGTCAGCCGAGATGTGGTGACGCCTCCAGACCTGGCTACCGGGTTCAATGCAGGGGCAGCATAGCGATAGCGAGTAGGGATCGGCATGGTCGCACCCAACCAAGGTCAAGAAGGTATATTCACGACTTCTAAGTCCTACTAAGTTCCCCGGTCTGGTACACAGCAAGGATATCATTATAGTAGACACAGGGAAACAAGGCAGTGCATGAGACGATGGTTCAGACAGCGTCGTCATAATTCAATGGCGGCCTCACCTTGGACATGATGTGTCGCCACCCACAGTCTGCGATCTATAAAGTTGCAGTGTCGGCCATCACAGAACATCATCAAGCCATCAGCTACAAGCACTACACTACACTACAGACTCTTGTTCAAAGTTCTTATCCGAACCAAACCCAACCCACAACCAACAGCACTCTCAAGCTCAAACAACAAACCACCACAATGCAGACCTCCATCATCATCGCAACTCTCTTCACAGCCATCGCTCTGGCAGCGCCGGCCCGAGAAACGGACAGCCGACAGACACCCTACGTGGCGTGCTCAGGACTCTACGGCACGTCTCAGTGCTGCGCGACAGACGTGCTAGGCGTCGCGGACCTCGACTGCGCCAACCCTCCCAGCGTCCCCAACTCCGCCGACAACTTCAGCGCCGTCTGCGCTGCCATCGGTCAGCGCGCGCGGTGCTGCGTGCTCCCCGTCCTTGGACAGGACGTGCTGTGCCAGACGCCCTCTGGTGTCCAGGGTTAAATGGGCGTAAATCCCTGGGCAACATTTAGCTCAGGCGTGTATCTGGGTGTACCATATACTCGGGAAAGGGGCTATAGGGATTTCATTTGAGGATCAAACATCTATCTTGTAGACGGGCTTAGAGGGGTTTGGATTCAGTCTTCAGTCATTTAGCAACAATCGGAATATGTTTTTCCCCCTATTGACTGTGTCGACACCGTTGTAAAAGGATTGATTGTCTACTTAGTTTCGTTGCCATAAGAATCTCAGGACTCATTGCGGCAGACGGACGGACGCCGCGGGTCTCGGGTAGATGACTCAAGCCGTTTCCTGTTTGGACAATCAATTACTTCCATACCTAGGTTGTATATTGAATCCAATGAATACCTTCAATTCCTTCAGAAGCCACTCGGCCGAGACTTTAGAGTAAGCAGACCAGGCACCTTTAGGTAAGGTTAGCAGACCCGAGACGACTGCGTAGACTGCCTTTTTATCGGCCGAGTAGGGTACCGGAGCCGAGCACTCCCTAACCACCAGCTCGGCGTTAACAACTTCAGCTCAAACCGGAGAGATGCTATCTTCAACTTCAATTTAATGAAAAGGGAAGAGACTATATTGATGCTCATCATGTAGACTGATATAAAAGCCCCCGGGGCTTCGCCGGGAATCTCGAATCCAACTCGACCATCATCGCATCACGCTAATTACCGTCTCCTCTACTCTACACGTCTTTCTCGACTACTAGTGTTGTTCATCAACTAATACAGACCACGCCTCATTTTCTCGATATCACCACGATTCGATACACACAAACAGCTCGTTTCAGTAGACGCCATGCTATCATCTACAGACAACGTTGCAATCATTGGTGGGGGTCTTGCCGGGATGGCAGCCGCCCTGTCCCTTCACGAACTCTCAATCAAGTGTGCTGTGTATGAGATGAGGGACACGAATGCCGCACCGCCAACGTCGAGCGGTGCATTGATGTTGTCGCCAAATTCGTTGAGGATCCTGGACCGCTTTGGCCTCTATCCAAAAATCAAGGAATTAAGCTACGCCTTCGACTACGTGTATAGCAAGAATGCGGAGGAACAGACTATTGACCGGTACCCGCTGGGCGATGACCATCTTTTCGGCTACAAGGCGTTTCGCATCTACCGCCAAGACCTCCTTGACGTTCTTTACGCCGCCTGCTTTGAGAGGAAGATTCCAATTCATTTCAGCAAGAAATTCGCTGGAGTGATGGATGAGTCTGACACCCAGGTCGCATTCAAATTCACGGATGGGACTACTGAGACTGCTTCTCTACTTATTGGATCGGATGGGATCCATAGTAAACTAAGAGACTACGTGACCCCCGGCACCCAGAAGAAATTCGTCGGCCTCGCCGCCTTGACATGGGAGGTACCGACGAAGCAGCTACGTATCCCCGCGGAAAAAGACTACAAATTCCCAGTCAGCATCCTAAGCGCAAGAGGCGCTTTCGTCCTTGCGCCCCAGAAGTCCGATGGCTCGGCAATGTTGGCTGGGACACAGATCGCCCTTGAAGACAGAGACAGGGAGGGATGGAGCAAGCTATTGGCCGACAAGGAGGGCCTGGTTAAGCTAGCTACCGCGAACATTGAAGTTTGGCCAGATGTTGCAAAATCCGGCATGGAAAACATCGACCATGAAACGATGAACGTGTGGCCCTTTTACAACATTCCACAATTGCCGAGCTGGACTTCCCTGAAGCATCATCGCGTAGTCATTCTCGGTGATGCGGCCCACGCCATCCCCCCAACGACGGGACAAGGCGCTTCACAGGCCTTTGAGGATGTGACGAGTTTGGCTCTGCTCTTGTCGGCGCTAAAAGAAAATAGGGGTCTGAAGTGGGAGGAGACGTTGCAATTCTGGCAGAACATGCGCCAGGCTCGTATTAACGATTTGCTTGTTCTAACGAAGCAACTGAACAATAAACGCTTGCCCCTCGAGAAGCAGAAGTTGTTGCCTAAGGGCGACGTATGGGTCGATGAATCGGCGGAGAACCCGAGTCAGATGTCTTGGTTGTATGTCCCGAAGATCGAGGAAACGGTCAGCACTTGGGTCCAGGAAACTATCGCGAAGAACACTTCGACGTAAATACTCGGGAGAAATACCTGATGTGGTGTTTCATGGGTTTGTTCTTATAAGTCTTACAATAATGGCATTTAGAATGAGAGACACGCAGGCTGCGGGCGTCTAATTGAGGGCAAGAAAAGCAAGGGGAACTCTAGATTGTTGTCAAGACGTGGTGCAATAAAAATTCAAAGCTTATGTTATATTCCTCCTAGTCATCCTACTCATCGTGATAAAGCCGTACTGAAGAAAAAGAACAGCAGATAGAAAATTGAGAAGAAAGAACTAGGAAAGACAGAAAGCCCAATAAACACAGCTGGAAACCCGGAAGGACTAATAATGAGACACATTAAAAAAGACATCATGCAGTCACTGCGCTATAGAACAACTCCTTATCTGCCGCCAGTTCAGTTCCCTGAAAAACCTCATCAATCGTCTCACGCATCGCGTCGGTAATCACGACCCTTTTTCCATGCTTTTTCAGCAATTCCGCAAGATCCTTCGCCCGGTCGAAGGCCTGTCCACGATTATATGCATTGCCAAACCCCTTATGGGCATGGAGGGCCGCGAGGAAGATGCGTTCGCTTATTGCCATGGCCGGGTTGTTCTCGAGGAACACATCCAACGCTGTGGCAGTTTCACGGCTTACGGCAGTTTCCAGTGCCTTCGCCACCGTCTCCTCCTCAACGTCTGGCTGGTGCTGAAGCAGCAGGCGCAACAGCTCCTTGGAGCTGCGCCGACGGCTGACCACGGTTACGAATATCCCCTGCGATAATCGCAGATCTGCCGGGCTGTGGGAGAGTAGGAACTGCAGTGTCTCGGGATCAAGTGTCGCCGTGGCCTCGATCATGTCGTCGGTGACGGTGAGCTCGGGGTTGCGCCGCCACAGCTCTTCCAAGAGGTCTACTATTTTTTCTTTCTGCATGTTATCGTACCTCCTCTCGTACTTCAGAGCCTGTGTGACCATCGCTTGCGTCGACGCCATATTTGGCTCGAGTTCCAGAAGCAGTGCCATAAGCTCCTTGCCTTTTTGGGCCTCGACGATCTCTAGGGTGATGGGGCATCGGGGTTGGTGAGCGAGCAAGATGTTCATTTGATCGAGGGTCCGAGCCTCTTGCAACATGGCCTTTGTCACGCCTTGGTCACTGCTGCGACTGAGGTATAACTTCAGAACTGCATCGTGATGGAGGAAATCCCGCCGGTAGCGATCTGTTCCAAGTGACTTGAGTAGGGAAGTGATTGTCTCCTCGGAAACAATCAACTGACTATCCTGCTCGAGGAGTATCTCAACTGGAGACCTCCCATCAATGCTAAGTTCTGACTCGGCAACGGCAACTAGATCGCCGTTACAAATCTTCAGTTGGCCGTGACTCAATATCTGAGTGACTAGCTGGGCCCTATGGAGGGGCGAAAGGGGGCTCTTCCGCCAGAAGCGAGGGCCATCCACCATGATATCGACTATGAGGGAGTGTTCAAGTGTACCCTTCATATTGGGATCCGCTCCATGGAGCAATAGAAGCTCAATAATACGCACTCCTTCCTTTTGATATGCATAAGATAGTGCGGGCCCAAATGTTGGATGACACGAATTTGGGTCGGCGCTATTACTCAGGAGCAATTCAACAGCTTTGTCATGATTCTGGTGAATTGCAGCGAACAAGGGATTCTGGAAATAGCCGGCGTTGGAGTTTGCATCTAGTCCTTTTGAAAGTAGTGTCGTGATGATGAATTCGTTTCCCATGAAGCAGGCAAGATGCAAGCCGGTTCCGAACATGAAAGGGGTGTCTGTGATCTCGATCCCGCGATCAACAAGAAGCTTCACGATTCTCTCGCAGTTCGATTCCTGTTCGGACCCCCACGATTTCCACTGAAATCCCGCAACATTTATGCGGAGTTCCTTTCCTGGGTTCGCTTCACCTGGTAGCAATTTTCTGACGCAGCCTAGCATCGCCGTATTTAAAATGCTACCGCTTTCAGGGCTTTGATCATGTATGTTGGCACCATGATCTAGCAGAACTTGCACAATATCCGGGTGCAAAAAACGGGCTGCTAGACTTAGAGCTCCAGATCCAGATATGTTTCCTTCGTTGGCCGAGACTCCGCTATTAAGCATGTCTTCAACAATAGAGACAGAGCCAAAGGCGCACGCTGCCAGAAGCCCCTCAGTTGTTGGGCCCGTGTAGTCAATAAGAAGACGAAGATGAGGTTCAGACCACTGATGTAGGAGATCAGATATTAGCCAGTTGCACCATTGCTTTATAGCTTGGGTGATAGCTAATTTGCCATCTGGAACGCTGACTGCTGCTTCGGCTAGAAGTTTGAGGACTGGTATAGAGTCTGTTCTCCAGGCACATTTGAAAGCGCTGATTTCCAGTACGGGGTCATATACTGGGGCACCGATTTCCAAAAGGGCCCTAACCGCATCCAAATGCCCTTTCTCTGCCGCTGCGGACAATGCAGTACCGAAGTATGGTCCCTTGTGCTTTATATCTGCCCCTGCAGCGACGAGGAGGCGAATGATACCAGAAAACCCTTGCCTCGCAGCGATAATCAAGGGTGTTTGTGAGTATTGTATCTGCACTTCTAGATTGGGGCTTTTATCTAACAGAAGCCGCATGATTTCTTCGCTTCCGTGAAAACAACACCTGTGGAGCGGAGTCATTTCACGGGACGAGGTGCCATCAATTCCCCAGGAGTCCGCAACTGTTACAATATCAGGACGCGCGCCGGTGAATAAGAGATGTCGAGCAGTCTTGAGGTCACCTGTACCACATGCCAGAATCAATGCATGTTGTTGCTCTTCCCCGCTTAGATTTGCATCTGCGCCGGCATTGAGAAGCATGGACGTAATCTCTTCATTGCCCAGCTTAATAGCCAAGTCAAGTGACGACCTTTTTTCCTTCGCGGACGTTGAGGATGGTGAAGGCAGGTGTACATCGGCACCAAACAAAAGCAGTGCTTGCACCGCACCAGAGTGGCTGCCTTTGACAGCTGCTCGTAGGGCAGTATAATGTTCTCCCGCGATGATATTCGGATCCGCGCCTGCCTCGAGTAGACGTTGGACCAAGTGTGCATGGCCATGTCGAGCAGCTGCTTGCAAGGCGGTGCCATAGTAGGAGCAAACGGCATTGACGTCTGCATCACGTTCCAGGAGAAGGTCGACATAGCCGCCATCGCCAAGGATGCAGACCATTTGGAGAATTATAGAGAAATGAGGATATGATTTTTTCCAGCCCGTCTTTTCCAAGAGAAACCGGAGTACAGCACCTGGCCCTGTTGTGAATACATCGTGAAGAGAATCTGTATTTTGGAACAGGTGCTCGCTGAGGTCACCAGATCTCCCCGGAGGACCATGACTCTTGCCTGTATCGAAATGTCTGAGTGTGACGTCAAAAATGCGACTAAGAGACTCAGTGCTTGATGGTAGTTGAGCGCCCGAGTCCAGTAGTATTTGAAAAATTTCAAAACTAAGCAATTCTCTGCGGGCAGCAGAAATGAGGGAGTTATTCTCATCGACTTCTGCGTTGACATTCGCACCAGCGTCAATTAGCCACCTCACAACTCTTGGGGAGCCGTCGCGTGCAGCAACGTGTAGGGGTACAATAGAATCGTCACCTATTGAATTGACGTCTACGTTACGGTCTAGTAGGACTCTGATGACATGCTCAACCCTGTCAACATCAGCCGTAGTCGTGAAAGATAGAGGGGATTCGAAGTGTGCGACACGATTAAGAGCTGCTTGGAGTGCGCTAAAGACTTTATCTTCTCCTTTGTGATAAAAAAAGCGCGCGTATTGTTCGTTTAGGTCGGTGGTAGAAACGGCTACCGCAGCGTTGATGTCAGCGCCAGCCTCGAGAAGCGCCAGCACTACTTGGATGTGTCCATTAGATGATGCAATGACCAGGCCCTTCGTGAGGTCGAGCAGTTGGTGCGGTTGGTTTAACAACCAGTTAACTACCGGCAAATGTCCTCTTGTACAGGCGAGCTGTAGTAGCTCGGCATAATTGACTTTCTCGCCCTCCGATAATAAGATACCACTGAGAACCGCGAGAAGCTCAATGTGACCCTCGGAAGCGCAAACGGTGGTTCCTTTTAGGATATCCTCTCTGTCGATGCCATTGTTGCTTGCAATCTGAAGAGTCCGTACGGCCGTGCTCCGCAGGCCGCGATTGCAGGCGATTTCGAATATGTCTCGGTAGTGACTTTGGCTGGCGTTGCCGATCTGTTTACATATCCAATCGATGACATCGACCTTGCCCTCGTCTTTTCCTTTTTTAGCAATCCGTGGGAATGCTACTTCGAGCAGTCGGTTCACGTCTTCGGCAGACGTGAGTGTTCGAACATATGGCACTATTACCTCGATAATGGCAATGTTGGCTTGACAGGCTCGTGTTACCAGTTTCTGGTGGCATTTCTCGTCCCATCCACTAGAGTCGATATGCTTAAGCAGCAAATTAATGCCTTCTAAATCACAACTAGATATTGCAGATTTGAGCGCCTCGAAGCCATCAGCCACTGAAAGTGATCCTGGGATATGTTGAAGTAGCTGGCCTATGATAACGGCGTGGCCGTTTGACGCAGCAGCGTTCAGTGCTCGCACAATGTCCTTGTGTCCAAGGCCTAGCTTTCTTTTCCGATCGAGGACAGCTGAAACAGCTACGATATTGCCAATCTCAGCGCACGTCGCTAAAGGACAATCGCTAGAATCCGAATCCTCTCTGCTCTCGTTTTGGGAGCGGAGAAACTTTAAGTTCTTCGTTGACCCTCCTGAGCTGTTACTAATTCCCATTTCGCCCATAGCAGCAAGAATATCCTGATGATCAGTACTAGGCTGTTTGTAAACGGTCTCAATAGACCAGGAAGGGGAAGACGTCTTCCTTTTTGATTCCCGGCCAGACGATGTTCGGCTCGGTGAACTCTTTCTTAGTAGCGAGTTATACGTAGACCTCAAGGTGCAGGATGTCATGTTAGCCATCTTGTATTCAGAACCCTTGTCCAACAAACCTCTGCCAAGAATATGTTGAACGATATCATGGTGCCCCCCTTCTACTGCGGCACAAAATGCGTCTTTGGCTAGCCCCAATAGGGTTCTCGAAGAATTGGGTTCAAGCAGTAGATTGACGATCGCACGATGGCCATGGTAAGCTGCAGCTTGAAGAGCCGTACCATAAACTCCACCCTGTTGATTTAATTCAGCCCCTTCCGTCAACAATAATTTTGCTATTCTTGCGTGTCCGTTCATTGAAGCAGCCTGTAACGCCGTGCCATAGGGGCCAAGCATATTGACATCGGCACCGAGGTTGATCAATAAACGAACAGTAGATTCTCTGTTCATTAAGCTGGCACATCGAAGAGGAGCTCCAAGGACATTATCGCCCTCTAAACTGATTCCTATATTAGCCAAAAGCTTTATCACAGCATCATGACCATAGACTGCAGCAAGGGAAACGGCCTCTTTGGGAAGGATCGCAGCAGGATCTGGTACACTTTTCAAGAATCGTGTCAAGACTCCCTGTTGTCCCCCTCGAATTGCTTTCATTGTTTTGAACTTCATGTCGTTCGCTTGTGTATTGTGTCTGGAAGCTAGTGGAGACGTTTCCAGCTGTTCGAGAACCTGAAGAAAGCCAGACTGAGCTGCGCCTCCAATTGCTTGCAAATAGTCTTCTTGATCGCGTATTGCGGATTCTTGTTGAAGAAGTAGTAGCATGACCTCTTCCTGTTGACCACGAAAGGCCGCCTGTAGAGCGTTGGAGAAGGTCCCTGGTTGATAAATAGGAGCGCCCTGTGCTAATAATAGCGAAACGATAGCAGTATGACCCTTGAAGCAAGCGGCCTGCAAGCAACTTCCAAACCTTCCACATCGAACATTTGGATTTGCGCCGTGCGTAATGAGCGCTCTTGCAACCGATACATGTCCGCTGGCGCATGCAAGGTACAAGCTAGTGTGGCCATAGTGATTTACCAGGTCCCATGATTGATCGCCTAAGTTTTCGGCGATGGCCTCAATCAACTCTACCAAACCAAATATACTCGCCAAGAATAGTGGAGAGTATTCAAGGTTTGGTATGGCACCTTGAGTAGCTTCCAAAAGATGATCAGTCGAAATTGTGCCGGTAATGCCCTCTACTTGGTCCATCCAGGCCATGAATGAGAGGCTAACTGCGCACATAAAATTACATTAGCTGAGGACTCCTAGTTCACATCATAGAACCTGCTAGATGATACGAAACGGGGGGAGTGAGTAGTCCGCTACGCAAGGGTTTTATACACACCACGATTGGGCCCATCATAGATAAATGAAAGCACATTAGCAGTGAGTGCGTTGTGATTCTGCTTTTCGTGGACCAACGAAGCATGGTGTGGCCAATACATGGCGGCATACCGATATACGGCATTTGAAGGGTTATTTTCTCCTGCATTGTCGATTAAGGGTCCTTCAATGCAGAATTGAATACAGCTATTAGCAAGAAGCAAATTGGCAGCTTCTACACTGAGTCGCTCGTGTTTTCGCATGAATTCCTGAACAGACTGGTGCGAGAAACGAAAGGTGTCACGCTTCTCATCAAGCAAGACAAAGCTTGAGCAGATGTCCACCAGATCTGAGGACTGAAGTTTCGCGCCGACCGGCAAGATTTGCTTCGAAACCAAGAGTAGAAGTGATTGTGAAGAGACTGGCTCTTGCATGAATAGAAGCCAGGAGAATGTGCGAAAAGCAATGTCGCAAGAAATGCCTCCTTTTTCTAGGATGCTTTCCAAAACAGCAGCGTAGATGCCATCTAATGTCGCAAATTTGCGCTTGTCTAGAATTTCTATGATATCTTCTTCGCGATCTTGATGACAAAGGTGTCGGAGCTGGATGTTGACCCATTGAAACCTTAGTTAAAGCATTAGTGGCTGAATTGAAACACATAGGGGCATGTTGCGCACATCTCACCCGCTCCATCAACTAACTTGTCGACAAGAAATTGAGAAAGCCTTGGAGAAACATCTCCTTTCAAAAGCTGTCTACCGCTCTCCATGATGGACAACTGAAGCTTGACATATGCTTCCATATCCGATCGAGTGTCCTCACGGCTTACGCGTATTTTCTGTACATCGGCATTTCCTAGCATTGGGCACTTCTCTGGATCCTCCGAGAGAAAGGCAAATAGACTACTGTCGTTCCGGTTTGTGAGAAAGACTTTCACTACATTAAGTGAACCTGTCATGATTTGTCCCAGAGCCTCCATCAATGAGGGACGGCTGTACTCCTCGATCTGGTCTAAAGCGTCAATGATAATGGTCACTGGACATTCTATAGTGACTTGCTGGATGAGCTTGACACAGTCCTGGACTTAAACACACAAAAGTCAGTATAAATCGGCCGATAGAATATGAAAAAGCTACTAGGGTACACACTGCATAGCTTTTGGACGTCGAGACCATCGACATTTGACTGAACTACTCTCCGGTCGAATTCCGAACGAATAAAATCCGGAACGACATTTTGACGTGATTGATCGATCGCAAGTTGTTTCAGAATACTCCGTAGAATCTCAACCGGCTTGGATCGCTCCGGCTCAAACTTGCAGTCTACACAGTAGAAATAGGCAACACGCGCAGTCTGATAGTTCGACGCCTGATCGTTGAGGTAAGAGTCGATCACGGCAGAACAGATCATAGATTTACCAGACCCTGCAATACCATGCAGAAGCAGCGCTGCTGAAGAGCGTGAGTCTTTCCAGCTCCTGTACTCGCGGTGGTCTAAAAGCCATTTGGCCGAGTCTAACATTCTCTCCTCGGACTTCAACGCGTGGTTAGCCGAGACCGGGACCTTGGAAAGCCACTGGGCGAGTAGTAGCTGCTTGGCTTCCCCCAAATCTTTGTCGGACACTCCAGTTTCTTCAATCAAGCCGCGAGTATCGGGATCTTCGGTGTAATACAGTTTATCGGAATCTGAGAGCCCGGCGACTTCTAAAAGCCCAGCCTCTCGATTCAAGATTTTATGGGAATGATTGATGCTCAATACTTTGAACTCATTCTTGGCGGACCATGCTGACTGGGTTAGTCGATTCATTATAACACTATGTGGCAGTTAAATTACCCGTACTTTTGCTGTCATAAAACCCTATTGCCACGGCGAGAAATGATAGAATGTCTGCATATAGACGAATGAGATATTCTTCTATTTGAGGCCTTACTGTTGAGTTGTGTTGCAGATGAGTGCGCTCAAACTCATGATACCTAGCAATCAAGCGTGAAACGGTCTCGAGATCTAAGGCCACGTCACTTTCGACCTGGGTATCGCTAATTGAAATCCGCAGCAAGAAGCAGACTGCAGCCCATGGCAGGGCTGCACTTGAGGTATCATGTTGTGTCGCCAGATCGCCTGCAGCAATGAAGCTTTGAATCCAACTTGTGATCTTTTCGACCACCTCGCGAACGATAACAACCTGGCCTATTGGTAGTGTGAACCTCCATTTTCTTCGAAGGCATATTTCTCGCTTTTGCTCTGCAGTTTTTAGTACAGCCTCCAAGACATCTCGGTTGCCTATTTCAGCATGTTGGAAATTAGCTTGAAGCTCGGGACTTAGGGAGTCGTAGGCTTTCTGCCAATAACTAGTCCCCGAATCCTGCAACGACATAGTCGCATTTATCGGTTCTCATTTGAACGAAGGTTTATCTTAGAATTATCGCATCTGTATAATTCGGAATGAAGAGGACAGGAAAACAGCCAACAGGCATCACTTTCTGCCTTCCTCTCGGTGGGTCTTAACGCTATTGGCTGAGCCGTGGTTAATGGGATACGCCGTATTACTTCATTTACAGTCTGACGAGCTCCCATACAATATTATACTGTATTATGAGGCCGTGCTTACATATGATTCGACGAAAAACGGATCGAGGTTGCGGATATAAGTAGATCCTGCGGGATTGTTTAACCGTTTTGATACGTTGCTAATCACGTTTTAAACCTTGGCAATACGGACAAACGGGATACATAGCCAGCCACTCACAAATTGTGAGTCACAGCTATCATAAATCAACTGGTTATGATGTTATTGAATCAATATACAAAGGAGATAACCTAATAACGCTATAAAACACTCCTAACTCACTTTTAGAGCCAATTGTTATCAATACTGTAAAAATTAGCATCGTGTGGTTATCTACTAGCATATTGGTATAATCCGCCACGATGCTAGGTGGTCTTAATACGATGAATCGAGTAAGTGATATCTGCTGTAAGAAGCCCGTGTGTGTGTGAGGGGCATGCATTATAAGCCAAGATGCAAGCACACCCGGTTATCACATATCAGCCCGCCCAATTTAGTTAGGCAGCCTATTTAGGGAATAGAGTGGTCTAACTTAGCTTACTACAGCTAGAATAAAAACGCGATGTGACCATGATTACGGATCCGTATACTCTATTTGATGTCACTGGTCCGTCACGGAAGCACATTGCATTCTGCTCTGCGTTAACTCGCAACCTCTCCCTAAGACGAAATTACTAAGAAATCTAGACCAATATATCTTGAGACAGCTCCTTTGATAAATGATACTTTGTGAATATGCAATTTTATTACCGCGGTTACGTCGCCTTCCTCCGAAGAAGCCGTAGCCCAATTAGCCTCCTCAAATAGCATTACTCGGCGTTTAGACATTGACATTGAAATCAACGGCTCTGGCGTCACTCCTTAAAAGCGCACTATGAAGTACCTAGATTGGAATAATAGTTGACTAGGTAAAAGAGACGCTAAGCAAGGGGATGATCCCTCTCCACTACTCATCCATCTCGGTGCGGCCCGGACGGGACCCTATTCATGCAAGAACTCAAATGGGGTCCGTGAAGTTGGAAACTTGCTCTTCTAGATTTATTGCAGCGGAAACCTATGTCTAGAACAATGCTATGCTTTATACGAATGCATTAAGCCTGAATGAGAGAGCCGATTGGATGGTCCTCCGGACCACGGGTTCACTTTAGGCTTCGCTCAATGCTGTAGAACACAGTTCTCGGCGCATTTTCTTGGACCATTAAATTCCAGTCTTGATCACCTAGACCAGTTTGTCATTACCTATCACTCCATTTTAGATTCACACTATTTTCCATATTAACATGAACCGTATTGCAAGAGCAATCGGCGCTACTTCGTTTGCATCGTTACACACAACTTCAAAAACGCGTTCTTGGGAACTAAAGCTTCCGGCAAATGCAGTGGCAATGAGCGATAGGATGGCAGCATAACACTTAAACCCTATATCAATGCTGTCTTAACTATTAAGGTTTAGTAGCCGAAGGCCTGCCTTCAATAATTCTCAGCAATATTCCATATCCGCGAGGCAATCGGGAAGGTGGGTTGCCAGGGGATGTAACGCTACTACAGGGCATTAGTCCGTCCGTCGACGCCACCGCAATACTCACGTACTGCTTACTTAGGTAGTAAGTATACATACAATTAGTGCCCATTGGGAATTATAATTACACAAAATTGCGAAACGAAAGCTCTCTCGGCCCTATTTCGCAGAGTCCTTCCAGATATTATGGGTGTCTACTAATTATCTGACATCTGCCAAGCCCCAAAATATAGGTCGCCTGGATATTCGAGCGTGGTAACTGGTGATATCTTGCTTACCAACCTTTTCTCGAGCCACCTAAGTGAGGGGCGTTACCACTAGCCTTGAGCTGATGACACTACGTTGTATTTGTATCACCATAAGTAGTAAGTCCTCGCTCGTCTTCCACCCAATCAGCACAGTTAGCACCTAGTCTCGATGATGAGTCGTTGGTGTTACGCTAAACCACACATAAAGAATAAAGCTGTGTGATACCTATGACATATATATACCACATTATATCTATAGGTACCAAGATAATTGGTTTTCACTTCGAGACCCATTCCATTATGCCAAATATTCACACCACCCGGAGCACGGTTATAGGTGCTTAGCTCCACCCATAGTTGTATCTACCGTCACTCGCGCCCAGAAGTCATACACCAGCCATGTCGTGTATGCCTGGCGTTCCCAGGGCTTCTCTGGGTTGGCGATTTGGAAGTCGAAGTTCCTAAACAACTGTAAGGGAGTATTAGCTAACCTTCGTCGTCGCTGTGCAAGACGAAGCCATCCCACTAGGAGTGCCTGTCGCTATTCCATGGATGGCTGCTTACCTCGATAAATAGCTTGTTCATCTCTAACCATGCCAAAACCTTCCCCAAGCACATGAATCGACCGTTACCAAAAGCTAACTCAACAGTCCTTACCATCTGCGCAACATTTGGTCCGCCGCCAAGGAAACGCTCAGGACGGAACGTGTCAGCGTCTTCGCCGAAGATATCCTGATTACGCATCATAGAATGGTAATTCACGTAGATGTCAGTACCTTCGGGGAGAAATGTGCCGCAGATCGTATCACCAGAGGCAGGCACGCGCTTGGGGAATCCAAAATTCACGGGTACCATTATCCGCAGGCCTTCTCGCACTACGGCTTGCACTAGAGCATTCCGGGTCAGCTATATCCATTTGGGGTGGGATTGGTGAGTGTCCAGAGGCCTTTAGACACTTTCCCGATTTGAAAATAATAGATTGTGCTTTGAAAGCTACGAAAACGAGAAGAAAATGGCTCTCGGAATTACTCACTATACTCTAGACTCTTGGCCTCCTCATTGGTAATGGGGTTCGAGATACGGCCAGCTGCAATCTCGTCCTTGATCTCCTGCTTCAACTTTTGGTAGATCACCGGCGAGGACATCAAATGCAGTAGGGTGCCCCTTATCATCATAGCACTGGTCTCAGACCCAGCTGGAACCAACAGCGACAGATCGAGCTGGCATTCGATCGCGGGCAAGCCGCTTTTAATCCATTCATCCTTAGCAGATGTCAGTCATATATCCATATGAGACAATGAGAGTATGAAGAGTTTCTAGAACTATATACGTACCAAAATGTCTTGGCTCTGATCAGATTTTGGTGTAGTGCTATTAAACCGACTCTTGACCTCCGTCTCGAGAGTCCTACGGTGAGCACGGAAATGTTAGCAGAAGCCCGCGGAATAATAGAAACAGCGATTAGTATCTCCCACTAACCCTAAGAATAATCCAACACCACCAGCGTCGGTAGTCTTTGGGCCAAAAAGCTTCATGAACCACGTTGAGGTGTAAAGCATGCGGGCCAGGGGAAGAAAACCAAACGACTGTATAGCTGGAATAAGGTAATCGCTCATTTGCAGATATCCAAACTGATCTTTATCCTCTGCCAGATCGTTCCAGGCTTTTCCCATTCCGAGTTCGGAGATCAAGTCAACTTGAAAATACTGTATCACTCGGCCGATGTCCATTGTCTCATTCCCATTGGCTATTTTAGTATGAATAGTGTGTATGAGGGCTGCAATCCATGAATCGACCTTGGTCTCGAGGACTGCCAGGTGCTTCCCACTGAAAGCTGAGGCAAGTTTGGACTTCCTCTTGCCATGTTTGGTCATGTCAAGCTCGGTAATGATACTTGGGCCTCTGAAGTCAAACCGTGCACTGTGGTACCAGTCACCTCTGGTATAGAGTGACCGGGCTGAGTTGATTTGATTCCAAGCTTCGCCATCGGAGACGGCGACAGCATCGGGTCCAATTCTGAAGAGATCCCCGCTGCACAAGATTAACAGTTAAAGATTATTTCATAGCAAGAGGTCAACTGGTTAATAGGATGTCTTGGGAATACGCCTACGCATAAGGCATAGAGGAGCAAAAGCGTTGACAAATAAATGATTGAATGATTCAAATACTAACTATTTCTTTTTCTGGTTGTGCAAAACGATATGACTGAGGCCACCATAGGAAACGTAGAACGCCCATATGTAGGAAAATGAAGCGAAGAAGGGTCCTGGAACATGCCGAAGCTTATACCACACTACAATAGAGCTAATGATATACCATAGAGAGGTCAAACCCGCCATGGCCAGCATGGCCTGGGCCCAACTAAGTCCCTCGATAGCATTTAACGCGGTAACAGATAACATGTTGACTTGGAAAAGTAGGTTCACAACCAATACCGTACCAGAGTGGTCATCTAACAATAAGCAGGAGGAAGATGAAGTAGGAGCTAGATTCTTCGTGGGGGAGGCGGGACTAAGTAGCCTCAATGTGCCCAGGCTCAGGTGAAGGCAATGGTGGTCTGCATGTTCCTTCACTCCAATCCATTTAAAGATGGTGATGCAATGTGACGTGTATGATCAAATGCCGAACGAATTTTGCAACCCTACACGGAGAAAGCAGGGGACAAGAAACCATAGAGCGACATTTAAAGGCCAGCCCCCACAGACCCCCGGCTGAATATATATGGTGAATGACGCTAGATATGAAATATAAATGCTAATGGCTACTGGGAGTTCTCTGCTTGATTGCTGGTTAGTGATAATTCCACACTTTTACCCGGATTGTACGGTAATTAGTATACAGTTTAGAACAGAATCCTATTCTTTATCATTATGCCTATACGCTTAGGTGCGGGCTTCATCTTAACCTGCTTCCGCTTATATCACCATGCAAGATGGCTCTTTGTGCCAGTATCGATATGATCACATGTTCTCTTTGGGATGAGGAGGCTCGGCGGTCGAGCGGAAAGCTAATTGGTATGCTCGGGTGCACACCAATGCATGATCATGTACCCCAAGGCGCGCCGTTGGCGAATAAAAGCGAACGAAGGTCGTATTGCATATAATTGTTTAGCAAGCTCGGATTCAGTGTAGCAATCGCCAACCGTATGCTCACAATACGATCTCTCATTGGTTTTTAGGATGGGGTTGTTATCAATTTTACCTCGGGGTATCTGTTTCTTCTTTCTCTAACGTTGCTAGATATGCCCGATTAGGCGAATCCCCAGTACCACCTACCAGGAAGTTGGCAACCATATCCCTGAGCTTTGTTCCCCCGTTTTGAGGCAATGCTTCTCCCTACTTCCAATAAGGAGTAATATTTCCACTAATACCAGGAGTTTCTCCCCCCATCTGGATTCCGATAGGTCTGCCTTCCTCGCAGAATACTCCCAGTTTCTTAGATTCAATCTTCGATCGGCCGATGGTTGACCGACAAGGGTTCCCCCGGCAGATTGACCGGCAGACGCGGCTCATGATATTGATATTCACCTTACATGTAGGAAAAACGTTTTATAGAGAGTATCAAACTCGTTAGGCTAAGGGTGTGAAAGAACACATTTATCATAAGTAGACTTATAGACCGGAAATATGCCCGAGTATCAATGTCTACCTAGTATCCTCCTTGTAGTTAGAAAGACAAAGAACAATCAATTTATCTAGCTACGACTTATGTACTTCGGTGTTTGGACCACTATGGGAATCAATACCATCCAGTTGAACGGTTTTCATTCCAGTAATCGCACTCGATATAACCCCTTCAAAATCGGTCCTGGACCCGTTATTACTCATTGGGCCAACGCCGTCTCCGCCGCCACCCGCTGTTGGCGTTTATTTCTATATTTCCGGTTCCTCTCTCTCCATACCTCTCTGCATTCATCACAGTTCCTAATATAATAACCGGTTGTCAAGCCGCAATTTATGCACAAGCCGGCCGCCCGCCTTTGGTTGCGCACCTGTCTTGGGGTTGGGCAATACCGGTTCGGGTACTTTTTTCTGTCCTCTCTGCACTTTGGACACATATCAGATGATGAGCGGACATTTTTGTTTTGTTCTTGAGGAATATATTTTTGACAGGTCACACATCGCCCCATTCTCTTAGCCGCCGCAATTCTCCTTCTGCTGTAGAGCAACAAACACTGGTGCCGGGCACATCGGTCTGCATCCTTGATTTGTTCAGCTTTGCAACTTTTAACGCAACAAATCCCTCTGTCACGGCGAGACGCTGGTACAACATCCGCTGTATTGGGTTCATTGGTAAACGTAGGTTCTTCGGTGCAGGAAGGAGCTATAGATGGAGACAGTGTCCCGGGAGACGAGCTCTGCAGAGTTAACGAAAACTCAACTTGGGCTAAACCCTGAGCAGCCTGGCTTGCATCACTTGCGATATTTCCTCGGTTGATATGATCCTTATTGAACGAATTAAATTATTCTTGTTGAAGTAATACCAATTTAGGACGTGTGTAATTTCTATATATATTTACTGATTGTGCCCTTCATTAAGAAAGCCTTGCCTTGATGATTATATTGCAATAAATATATTGTTCAATAGATATGAACAATGTATATATGAACTTTATTGAAAGAGAGCACCGAAAAACTCCTGCTATATCAAAACCGGGGAGTTTATATACGTTTATTAATCATACCGCTTAAAGACTTATAATTGATATACAGTAACTCTGTATCAAGGATAATGGCGCTACGCAGCATTCTTTGAACAAGAAAAATGGGATACACGTTACTAAGGAGTTATACAGTAATTTCGAAGGTAAACCCTGTAACTGTAAAGCCACTTCCAGATTTGTTAGCATCCCGTTGAAGTGTCAATCTGCGGTGACGCGAAGTGTCCCTGACAACTTCATTGGCTGGTTTTGGCTGCATATACATGGTGTTCTTTGCTCTATGATATAATAGCGATGTGGAATTGTCTCAATCCTAGGTCTCTGGTATGCGGCGTAAAAAAAGGATAGGCTTGTAGAAGTATCTTGTTAGTGCAAGGGGTAATCAAACAGCAGTCCACCGTACACTTCCTCAACTCGGAAATCTATAGAATTCAAACAAAGAAAACAAAAACATATAAACGTGCAGAGAATCTTGCTATTCTGGTGAGATCCAGTCAACATCGAACAAATTTCGACATCTCCCTATGTACGGAGGAAACTATTATAGGATGCATGATACCCCAGTCCTGTTTATTCAAGGAAAAAGGACATTCACATCTAATTGTACTGCCATCTCTAGAGTGTTGTAAATGACAATGACCATGCCAATGATGACGTTTCAAACGAGTTAGACGATTCATGAAAGGGCTAGCTACCTAGAGTAATCGCACCATGCACAATGTCGCAAACAAAGAAATTTGCAAAACAATGCCATTGTCACCACTCAGGTACAAAACTTCACAAACACCCAAACGTCAGGGAAAATACTAAAGAAGTATATTAACCCGCAGAAGGACATCTAAATTCCACTCAACAGTCAGCCTATCCTGTCACCCAGTCCAGATCCCATCACTACTCTTGACTACTCATATCAAGCCCAAAATGTGTCGGTACCGCAGGTCTATTTACTCGTGCAACCACGTACAGGTCTCCCCCGAGCCCTACGTGCTCTGTTCCATGCAGAAAGATTACCTATCGGGCGCGGGTGCTGAACCCTGCGATGTTGTGGACAGCCACCTCTGCAGCACGATAAGGATCTGGAATTTATGCCCGGTGTGCGAGGAGATGAGAAGTGAGATCGACGGTCGTTTAGATCAAGTGAAGAGAAAGATGGGAGAGCTTCGGAAACAGCTTGATGAGTCATATAAATGTCATGAAGAAGATTGATGAAGCAAGCATCAAGCCCGAGAGCGAAGGCGATGCGAAGAGCGATGAAGCCAAGGACGCGGACGCGGCGGAGCTCGACCCCGTGGCGGCATTCCTGAAGGCGAAAAAGAATGAAAAATATTCTCACCTTATGATGCTTGGTTCTTAGGTATGACTACTACTTTCCTTCGTCTAGCAACAGAAAATTAGTGCCTTTCAGGGGTAGGTTAAACACTCACTACATTTAGTCAGCATAGGATTTATATATCCTTGCTTTCCATAATAATAACTTCCGTTCTCTTTCTCAATCCCAATTTACCCGTGACAGATCGTGTGTATTAACATAACATAGCATAGTAGCCATAACCATTTCACCATTTTGCCAACTTAGCCCCTCACCTAAACTAACCCCAAGCCGTTCGTTCCCTATATCAGTATTGGCCTTCCAATGAGAGGGTACCCGTCTTGGTGATCAAGTACTCGTTAATAGCGACATCCTTACCCGACTCCTTGCCGTACCCCGAGTCCTTAATGCCGCCGAAAGGCGATTCGGCCGAAGATTGGTTTCCTTGCGGTCACGTTAGCATCATACAACAAGACTAAAAGACATGCACAACTTACCAGTATTCAACCCAATCATGCCCGCCTCGAGGTTTTCAAAAAGGCGCCATATGCGATCGATGTTCTTCGTGAAGCAATACGACGCGAGACCCATCTATACGATAATATCGCGTCAGCAGCCGTTATGGATATCTTATCCCCTAGCAAGAAAATGACGAAATCATCGACGAAAGACTCACGCTCGTGTTATTAGCAGCCTTGACAGCCTCCTCCTCCGTATCGAACGGGAACAGCGCCAGCAGGGGCCCGAACGTCTCCTCGTGAGCGATCTTCATGTCGGGCGTAGCGTTCGTGATGATGGTGGGCTCGAAGAAATACCCATCGTTCAAACTGAGGCGGTTCCCACCCGTGAGGATGGTGGCGCCGTTGTTCTTGGCGTCCTCGACCTGGCTGGCCGTCTTGTCGAGACCCTGCGGTACCGTGAGCGCGCCCATCGTCGTGCCCTCGTCCAGACCGTGCCCGACACGGAGCGCGCGCGTCTTCTCCGCCAGCAGAGTCGCGAACTTGTCGTAGATGGCGCGCTGCACGTAGACCCGGTTTGCCGTGATGCAGGCTTGGCCCGCGTGTCTGAATTTCAGGGGTATGAGTGCTGCGACGGTCTAATTAGCACTATACTATCTTGTCCGTGCGAACAAAGGGGAAAGATAGCCTACCTTCACAAGCCTGTTCTAGGTTCGCATCATCGAAGACTAAGAAGGGGCAATTGCCGCCGAGCTCAAGCGTAAGCTTCTTCAAGCCTTCCGCGCAATGCGCCGAGAGGATCTTTCCCACGCGAGTCTTCGCCCATCATTAGCGCACCACACAACACAACGCAACACAAGACGGATTCAAGACATACGGATCCCGTGAATGACACCTTCTTCACAATAGGATGCTTACAAAGCGCCTCGCTAAGCGCAGGGGTATTATGCAGCGTAGTAGGGAGGACATTAAACACGCCCTTCGGAAACCCCGCCTTCTCCGCGAGATAGGCGAGCGAGAGGGCCGTGAGGGGCGTCTCGGGCGACGGCTTGGCGACCATGGTGCAGCCAGCGGCGAAGGCCGTGCTCGCCTTCCGCAGGATCATGGCGACGGGGAAGTTCCAGGGGACGAGGGCAGCGACGACACCGATGGGCTGCTTGATAGTGAAGATGCGGCGGCCTGCTATGGCGGCCGGGTACGTGGAGCCGTGGATGCGCTCGGCCTCGCCCGCGAACCACCGCGTGAAGCCCGCCGCATAGTCGATCTCGCCGCGCGCCTCGACCAGCGGCTTCCCTGTCTCGTGCACCAGGATCCGCGCCAGGTCCTCCTTGTTCTCGCGGATCAGCACGTCCCATTTGGCGATCAGCTGCGACCGCGCGAGGGGCGTCAGCTTCCGGTACGTGGCGAAGGCGGCGCCCGCGGCTTGCACCGCGGCGTCGACATCGTCGGCGCTCATGTCGGGGCATGTTGCGAAGGGCTGATTGTTGCCCGGGTCTTTGATAAGGCAGGGGGTTAGTGGAGGACAGCATGAGACACGTTGTTCTCAGTCATCGGGATATGATGATGGTGATGGATTCGCGTACCAATGATGTCAAATCTCTTCCCCGATTTGGCCTCAACCCACTGCCCGTCGACATAGGCATCGTTGCGGAACAAGTCCGGGTCCTTCAACTTAAGCTATTCATAGCTGTATTAGCTGTACTCTGATATGACTCTTCGGGGTTCAATCTGGCTAGATTTACATCAATCGATGGCTTTTTGTCTCCCATGGTGACTGTTTCCCCGGAAATTGCCTGCCTATAAGGGAATCGTGAATAGTGTCAAAGTCCTGCGACGCGGGCTATTAGTGGGCTGTGACACTTGAATTGGGACTCGTCCAAGTTGGTGGGCAAAAAGGAAGAGACCCCGCCTCCCATCTCCGCACTTACACACACGTTTAACCTTAGTGATTTGCTCCCCGGAAGGCGTATGGCCGATCGAGAACCCCGTCCCAAGAACGCCACCGGGACTGTACAGCCGATCAGATCCCCCGCCTTATGATGTCTCCATTTCAACCAAGACCTGTTTTACTGGCCTGATAACTTTAGTAAGCTTTTATTGGACTGCGACATGCCGTGAGCTACCCGATAGAGGTAGCGCTAGAATTACACATGTTTTAGCCATCCCATGTACATATCTAATGGCCTTTATGTCTGTATCTAACCTAATGTCTACACACTGAATAGGCAGTGAGTGGCACGTGAATTAGAATGGTGGTAGTGGCATCTTCGACCAACATCACCACAACATTTTAGCCAACTACTTAAGCTATCGTCTAGCATCGTATTTTGTTGGGTTCCGTTTATCCTTCGTACCTATCGGGAGTGATGTAGTGTACAGGCATGGCTAAAGATGGACTCAAGTTTAACCACTAAGAAAAGGACGCCGTAGTATCCAGCCGAAAAGTAAAAGCAAAAATGATATCCCTTATGTGTCAACGCCCCGACCATGATATGAGCTCTTGAACGCCGATTCTGTATGCCGTTGATTATGTATGGACTGTATTGCGATAATGATAATGATGAATGTGGTGATGCATGGTAAATGAAGTTAACCTTCAACCCTCTGGCGTTAGTTTTGTTGCAATAGGGAAAGCCGTCCCCTTATAGTGTTGCTTCTGATCCTGCACCCGTGTCAGACAGGCGTTTCGAATAGGCCGCCCGGGGCATTGCCATACGTGCTCTCAGGATCTGAATGGACAGTAGGATAACCCATGATGCGATGCCACGCTCCCCTGGCCAGGCGTCTAGTTTTCTTGCCAACTGTTATCAGTGCACGTCGTATCGGTGTACACACCGCTTCTAACCAGCCACAAATCCCCTGGTATGCTCGCACAACAAGCCATGAAGAAAGGGGGGGATCATCCTTAAGCTCCAAGTCTAGTACCACGTCATAGCCTGCCGCTTGCTCGACGTCGTCAAAGAGTCGGCGAATGCCCCCCTACGGTTCCGCCGTGTCCTCGCGCTCCAACTCATAAAACAGCATATATATCTCTCGCTGCATGCTCAGCACCTCACTTGTCTTGGCCTCCTTCACCTTCTCATCGCTAATACGCCACCATCGGTCATTGGGCTTCCGTCGACGATGTCGTACTCCATTGAGCTTTGGTGTGGATGCTGGCTCGGCAGTAGATGTAGGTGGTTTCGTTTTCCCGAAAAGACTGTCGGTACGGCCGTTCCTAGCTGACTGCGATATCCGAGACATCGTAGACCGAGCTGATGCCGTAACAGACTTCAGGCTGCCAGTATCGGTATCGCGATCTTTCCGAGAAGGTGGGGGAATGGGAGGGTCGGATAGACGAGGATTCGTCGTCGAGTCTGCTGTGGCTACCGAAGGCGTAGAAACGCTCGACGAAACCTCAGCAGATGACCTTGGTAGCAGGTCAGATGTCGATGCTACCGGACTTGGGGCAGTCGATTTATGCAAAGGAGTTGCAGATGGGCTGGGTGTGGCAATGGGCGTTGGATTTGCCGATGGAGTGTAGACGCCCGAGGGCTGAAACGCATTTGTTGTCGAGTATGGCAGGTTCATATTCTGCCTTCGGAATGACTCGTAGTGACCACTGTGGTGGCTGCCCTTGTGTGTGACAGCGCCGAGCAGTTTGTATTTCTTCTTGGAAAGTAAGCCTCCGATTGGCAAGCGTTCCGGAAATGACACCTTGGCCAGATTCTTCTGTGAAACATGGCTGTCATATATGGACCTTGACAAGTGGACTGCTAGGACTTTGGGGTAGTCGGTGAGGCGCGTGTGTTTGGCGATGCGACACGTCGGGGCGTCTCGCAGTTCCGGTAGTACAACGCCTGGTGGTGGGGTTTCGGGGTCAGTGTTGATCTGCAGTTCGATCTTTGCGATGGACTGCCTCGCTGCTTCCTTGTCGCTCTCAGACGCGGATCGTAACACCTGCGCCTCGAGCAGCTTCTTTGCATGCACAAGCCTACACCGTTCGCATCTATAATCGTCCACATACTCCGTCTTGAAGAAACCGTCGAGACAGGTGTTGAGCGAGCTGGATCGGGACTGTGGCACACTTAGGGTCAGGGTGCAGAAGGTGCTGTGAATCGGCTTTGTCTTGAATCCACAAACTTGACACTCGATTTGGCTTTCATAGGCGCCCTCCATAGGGAATCCCTCTTCCTCAGCATCATCGTCTGCTGGTGGCTCAGCCTGGATCGTCGGCACACTCCCCGGTTGTGTCCTATCATCGACTCCATCTCCGTTGAGGGCCAGGCCTGCTAAGCGTTCCTGTACCGCCGTCCCGTCTAACGGCGAAGAAGGATCGTTCCTTATCACTATGCCTTTACTCTTGGCGGCCTCTCGTGCTCTGCGGCCCGCGTGATACTCGTCGCACAACCTCTCAGCTACAATCTGTAGGAATTCCTGCGCATCTTGCTGTTGCCTACTAATTCTCTGGCGGAATGCGGTCTCCAGCACCTTGACAAAGCCCGAAGCCGATATTGTCTTCCGGTATATGGGCCGCTCGTTAAGGGCGTCGAGGATGTTCTTGAGGCCCTTGGTGACAATACCCGACTGCAGGCTCTGGTTCTTCCATTCGGGATTGGACTTGCGCGCGGGGTCCTCGACGATCTCCTCGTAGACCCATGCCTCGTCAATGTTCCGGCGGTGGACTTCTCGAATAAGGTAAATCCGAAGGTCAGTCAGCCCAGCCAGGGCCTGAAGAACCGAGTTGATGAAGCAGTCGTTGGCCGGGTTTAGCAGGCCAACAACGCCCTTTTTCCTTGCCGAGTTGGAATCGCTATCAATAAGGTAGGTTGGCGCGAAGACGTAGACGAGGGTGATGGCAGCTAGGGAGGCGCCGGCGGCATAGGTAGCAATGGTAAGGGGTTTTTCGGGCATGCTCGCTGGCTATCCTGCAGAGCCGGTGTTCGGGTAGGATTTCGTAGATATTGTCTTGTACTGTAGAGCTAGAAGCAATCGAGGGGACTAATGGTGGCTAAAACGGGTCGACGACGGGGATATTGCCTGCGTTCATAGCTGCACGACTTGCCTATCTGCCGACGGATTGTGCTGTGCGGTCACGGTTTATGTCGACTGGGCGGGCGTTGGCAATTGCGCTATGTGTGTCAATTGAATTGCTCAATGCCCAATGCCCAATGGCACCGTCTAATGCTGCACCCCAACAGCAGAACCAAGAATATGCAAGACAAAACAAGATATTCACAAACAGCCGTTATCCGTGTTGGGCAAAGCAGGTGGGAGACAACCGTTCTTTGTCGGGAATATTAAGGTGTTGTTGCATATAAACAAGTACGGGTAGGCAGGCAGGCAGGTAGGCAGGCAGGCGGTCGTTGTCTCACAGACAGTGTAACATGTTGCTGTTGATGAGAGTGGTGATGGCTGAGCACAGTGACGGTGAGGTTTGGGTGATGCCGAACAAACGGATGGAGCCTGGGTGCGCAAAGACGAGACGGTGGTTCCAAGGTGTGCACACGGATGGTGCGGCGTGTGCGGTAGGCAGGGTGAATTTGAAATGCTTAACTTTATGTCTGAGTAATGAGAACTTATTTACGGTGCAAAAAGGACCCCGATGGTCCGGCACAACGCCCGGACTCGGCACAAAGAAACCGCAAGCCACTGCTGTGGAGTGAACGTACCCCTACATTAGTATGTACATGATGTATGTAGGCAGGTGCTGTACTGTACTGTAGGCGCCTGTCTACAGTGTGCCGGGTGGCTACAGTAGTGCCACACGTGGACGCAAGTGGCCGCCCATCTGGGTCCCTTTAATATCATCATCGACTTAGCTTCTACCGAGATAGGAAAATTAACAATGACATGTCAGAATAGCAGAAGTGCCTAGTAGGTACCTAGTAGCACTATCCCTTTTTGCTGTTTGACAGTATGCTACATTCATTAGAGTTGCACCGCATTAAGCTATAGGCACCTCGTGGGAGCCCACCCGATAATTTTACACGCTGTAAGGTACCTAAGCTACTAGGCCAAGGTGAGTACACTAAGGACAAGATACGCCACACTCCCAACCGTTAAACATATCAGATCATGAAGGAGACCTAGCTACTAAGTGCCTTGCATGACATCAAAGATCTATGTCACCTTGCTTACTAACAAAACAATCTGTGAGATGTTACTTAATACCCAGGTACCTACATACTGCCCATGTCTCATGGCAGTACAGAAGCAAACTCGAGTACCCACCGTCCATACCCAAGATTCCAATGGTTTGTAGTATAGGTAAGTGCCTAAGGTACCTAATGTGGGTAGTATAGGAAGGAAGGGCAGTCACCCGGATTTAGCGTTGCAGCAGTGCTTAGGAGTGGGGTAAATACTCGGACCAGGCTTGCAGAGAATTGGAAGTTCGGCACGGGATTCTTGCTGAGTTCTAACGAATTACCTTTTTAGGAAGTACATCCACAGCAGCCCTACCTCGGGTTATTATATTATCTCTAACTAGTATTCTGTAAGTACCTACCTCAGGTAGGTTACTCCTAGGCGCTGTACAACATCAATGTCCACCTTACAAACAAACAGTACCCAAACAATATTCACGAGGGGACTAAGCATATGTACTCTATCCTCAATGATAGAGGCACCTGGCTTGTTGTTGTTAGATATGAACTCATAAGTAAGGGAGCATAGTCCCTGACCTATCTACTTCGGGAGATCGGGCGACGTGGTCAGCATTACTATATAGATCTAGGTATCCTACACCGTCTTTCCTGGGACAATACTGAGTGTAAGTGCATGACCCTCCGATCACATCTCCGTTAACAAACAATAATCAATGCGCCATGCCAAGTACTGTGGACTCCTACTACCCCGACAGACGGGACCTGTGGTTCTTCCCTTGTATGCAAACTAGCCAGCGTGGCTTGCCTCACCTGACCGGACCGGACTTGAAGGCATACTATTCGCAGTGGCATTATCAGAGTTCATCCCTTGTATTCTGTTCCTTAGCAACGATGCCCGCTTGTTGCTTCATCGGTTTGCGTTCGCCAATCCCAGATAGGTACTAAGTAGACTCTTACATAGCTATAATATTAATATGAATCAGAGCGAATTCAAGTAGGTAAGGACCCAACGGTTACCTACACGAGTAGACTCTCTGGTTATATAATCTCCATGTCTTCAATCCCCCACCAAAAAACAACACTATATACTTCTTTCTACCTATGATACCAATAACTCAGCTGAAACCATGCAATAATCGTCGACGAATGCCAACCATCGTTTGTCCTAGGGGTAGTGGGCTACCCACCTTAGCCAGATCAAAAAGTAACCTTAGGTGGATGTGCATTATCAACATGTTACAGATGCTCAAATGTTTTTCCTACAATCAGAGAAGGGTGGGGTTATTACTGATACGAGCTTATCAGTAAGACATTCACCATTCAAAAAAGATATCTTTAAAGTTCCAATGCAGAATCGATATCGTTATCGTTATCGCCGCGATAGGTCGGGTCCAGGGGCTGCCGGTGCAATGCGCCAAACCCGCCGATCTTGGAGGGGTTACAGAAAAAACCCGCGACGGATTGGCGAATGATCTATAAACGTGGGAACCGCTATTTACCATCGGGGACCCTTTAGATTGCTGATGTTTTCTCTCTACTCCTAACTTCTTTTTCTTTTTCTTTTTAGACATTGGGTAGAACGGCTACTGAGTCGGAGATTCCACAGAGCGAGTGTAGCAAGAATCGCCTTGTGACGTCACTCTCGTTCACTTTCACTTTTCATTCCGTACGGCATCTCAACTCCCGATACAACATCCGGGCTGACATTCCGAAGTCGGGTTCAACGGTGTAGCTGGACATACGGCGGCGCAACAACCATCATGACCGCCTCCGCTCAACCTCTACCGGCTTTGCGCACCAAGCCCAAAGCCATCTTTTTTACCGACTTCGACGGGACAATCACCCTCCATGACAGCAATGACTGGATGACTGATAACCTCGGCTTCGGCGTCGAACTCCGGAGGCAGGGAAACAAGGATGTACTCCATAATGGCCGTCCTTTCCGTGATGCCTTCCAGGAGATGCTTGACAGTGTCACGACACCGTTCGATCGATGCATTGAACTGCTCCTGGAGAATGTCAAACTGGACCCTGCTTTTAAAGAGTTTGCAACTTGGGTATGTTCCATATTTTCAAAGTGTTTCTTACCATTTCGGTACGGTCACATTGCCCCCTCTCCTGTGCATTTGGCTTTCATCGTCAAGAAAGGAGTGAGATCTCACAGTTTTTCGGCTCAATAATGCTGACTAATATTTTCAATAGTGCCGAGAAAACAACGTACCCATTGTCGTACTGAGTGGTGGGATGCAGCCTGTCATTCGAGCCCTCCTTGCTCACCTTGTCGGCGAGGAAGAGGCGGCTGTGATGCAAATTGTCAGCAATGATGTCAAGGCCCGCCCAGGCAAGAGCATTAATGAGGAGAACGGATGGGATATTGAGTATCATGATGATAGGTAATCTCATCTTGATAAAAATCGGTTCAGGTCGGAAAGTTAATCTCAATTATAGTTCATTTGGCCACGATAAGAGCCTGGAGATCCGGCCTTATGCTGCCCTCCCGGATCGTCCCGTCATGTTTTACGCGGGAGATGGTGTTTCTGACCTCTCGGCAGCTAAGGAGACAGATCTACTTTTTGCGAAAGTGGGCCGAGGTATGTTGCTCCGTTTGCATTTGAGAGTAAGCAGGTAAAAACTAATCGACGCAGATCTCGTTACATACTGCGAAAACGAAAAGGTCCCTTTCACGGTATTCCACGACTTCTCCGACATACACAAAATAGTCAAAGACGTCGCCGAAGGCAAGATTACCGTTCAGCAAGCTGCTACAGGTACGAAATAACCATAGAGATAGCACATTAGACTCCTAGAATTACATAAGTAGGACATTGGGAACAGACCACGACGTAGATGGCGATAGCATCAGACTCATTGCATCAGAACTAGATAGATGGATAGATTTTGGTGATATATTTCTTAATTCATCCCTTCCGATACAGTCACGAGTTAAGATGATGCTAGATGGCTCGCTGATTAGTAGATTTATCTTTTTTGTTTTCCACGCACTCTTTTGTCATCCGACCATTGGAGCCTCTATAGCAAACCAGCTTACATCATCTATATCATTCTAGCCCCATGACAAATTACATCATTATCGGTACCAAAAACGAAATTCAATGAAAATTCTCGTATCTATATAGCCATTTTCCATTGAATCGGCCGATCCGCGTTTCAGGCAAATTTCTCTTACTCTGTTCTCTTCCGAGTAGCCGGTATGGTAAACCAGCATACAGTCATGGCACCGAACAATCCAATAGCGATGGGATGAAGGACGAAAGTTCCCGCGGCCTGAGCAAGGAGACCAGTAGTGAATGGTGCGACGGCGCCACCGGAGCTGCCAAAGGCGGAGATGACGCCGAGGCCGCTGACCTGCTCCTGGCGCGACAGGTTGCGGGTAAGGACGGTGGCGGCGCAGGGGTAGATAGGGCCGAGGAGGAGACCGACAACTGCGAGAGAAACAGCTTCGCCAATGATATTAGGGACGAACCACACAAGCAGCTGGAAGACGGCGGCGCCGGCCGTGAGGAAGTAGACGAACCGCTTCTCGCCGACGCGCGCCCCGATCGGCGACAGCGCGAACCGCCCCAGCGTGATGCCGCCCCAGAACCCCGACGTCACGTTGCCGACCGACGTCGGGTCCCCGTTGCGCGTCGCGATCAAAAACGATATCACCCACCCCGAGATCGACACCTCCGCGCCCTGGTACGCGAAGATGAAGGTCGCCCCGAGTAGCACCACGCGCGACTTGAAGGCGCGGAGCATGGCGGATAGCTCTGCGCGCGGCGCCGTCGTCTGCGCGCCTGTTGAGGAAACTGTCAAAGGTGATGAATTCGCTTCACTACTGCTAATTTCGTTCTCGTAGTTCCAGAAAGACCAGAGGTACGATAGAGCGTTTACGGCTGCGATCGATATGCTGAGCAGGTAGTAGCGGTTCCAAGCGCTAGGGCCCAGCTTCGACACGATGCTTGTGGCAATTAGGGGACCGATGGTGCCGCCTATCCCATAAGTGCCGTGCATGGTGCCTAGTAATATGGTGCCGTTTTGTAGATTGGCCGTGAATACCTTAGGAGGCAAGAGTCAGTATACTTCTTTAAGTCGGGGAGTTGCGGAATGACTACTCAGGATGGGGTTCACTCAGTGATAAGAATTACATACATTGCTCATAGCTAGAGTAATTGCCGTGCCCCAGCCGATGAAGAAGTATCCGACGACGATGGCCGGGAATGGTGCAGCCAGGATAAGGGGAACGAATCCAACCGCCATCAAGATATTCGCCAGGCAACCAGCTTTCGCTCGCCCCAGACGTAGACGGATCGCATCTACGAAAGGGGCAGCGGCGATGAAACCCAGTGCATTGGAAACAAAGATGAGCGATATAACTGCGTATCCGATGTCATAATGCCTATTGCCGACTTGGTGAGCACGAGGCAGTCGATTTGTGATCTCGGCAGACTCACTTCTCCATATACGGGATCAAGGCACCGGGCGCAGAGTCGGTAAGGCCGTTAAGCAATGTCTGCGCGCAACAAGCGATGAACCGATACATATTCATTGGCGGGTCTGTGAGGCTTGGGAGGACCTCGAAGGCATTGGTCGGCTCGGGCGACTCGGGTGAGCCGGGGGCGCTCATTTCCAAATCCCGCTCCTCGCGGGGTGTCACTGGGCCGGACGGAGCCGGCGTCGGCGGCTGCGATGCCTTCGTGAGAGGCCTCAGTTCAACATCCTCGTCGCGTTGGGGAACCGCGGGATAGGTCCTGGAGACGGCTCTTTGCGGAGCCTGGGGAAGCGAGTTGGACTCAACCCGGACAAGAGCTTGAAACATCGTGGCCTCCATTTTGGGGAGAGGCGGTCTTCAATCAAGACCACTCTGTCTGCGCGGCTACTTCAGACGGACGTGGGAATTTTATTGACTAGGACTAGCTATATGTTTTTGCTAGATAACTATTTTCTAGATAACTAAAGGTAAGAGTGCGACGAAGAGAGAATGAAAAGAGGTAGAGAGAAATGAGGGAAAATGTGCGAAGATTTTTATCTCAGTCAGCAACCCCCATGCTCAATGACTTGTCGCCGACCGGAGGGAGGGAGCAAAGACTGCCATGGGCCGCTCCGGCCAAACCTAAAGCGACCCTTCACGATGCCTCCTATAATGGTATTATGGTGGGTAGGACACCCACATCCCAGGCTAGGGCGCGGTTTTAAGATAAACCATAACCACCGCCACGGGGTCAGACCAGCTGGACACTCGTGTCCTGCTCGTGCACTAGTATTCAGCGCGGGATTGGACCATCACATTAGACAGAGATACGGCATTAGATAATTGTTCCCCTCGTCAGACACTCCACTGTGATAACGGATGGAGACGATGTCGGCGGCGCAAGGTTCAAGTTATGCGTGCTTTTTTGACTCCCCCCTTCTGGTCATTATTAATACAGCGAGGCAAAGGATCTTATCTCCACGGTACGAGACAGGGCCCTCGCGCGATCTGTGGAGAGCGGGGGAGAGCTAAAAAAAAAAAAGTATCTCGATCGATGCTTTGGCTATGCTTCTGGTCATACCGCAGCCCACTTTAGAAGCGGAATGCGGAGTGCGGCACGGCGGTGGTTAGCGTAAGAGGAAGTTCCGCCCGGCTTTGTATTTCCTTTGTTTTTTTGACGTGACCAGCACGCGATCTCGCCACGCGGAGACTCCAGTGGTAGTAGGTATAGAAAAAGGACACTTTTGTGTATCCAATATCATCTCAAAAGCGTCCCGTCTATAAGCGGGATGTAAAATAAAAGTCTTGCAGTGTAGATTCTTTTTTTTTTGCTCTCGGCATGTGGATTCCTTTACCCTCTATTCTCCGCGGCCATTTCAACCTAGGATAGCCCCCCGTACCTAGAAGACCTTCAACGTGTCTGCCAAGATCTCATGACAGCGTTTTTATCACTTCTCCCCTCATTCCCTAGTTTCCCACATCCCCCCTTCTTCTCATTGCGTCGTTTAATTATTGAGTTGTTTGACGGTGAGACTAAGTTCTCAGGCACATATCTCGAACGTTCCGCACTCCGTTTAAACCCCATTTGGACATCGGCAAGCTTAATTCGTCAATCGTGAGAGCTTACCTATCACATTGCTGGATAATGTTGTAGGCTACTCTTAGACAAGTAGCCAAGAAACAAGGTCTTTGTCTCAGTCGACAGCTATTGCGTATTACCTAACTTTTACCCACGCTCCATTACTAAGCTATTAGTACCGTGGATACTTAGAATTTAAGATAACACGGCAATATGTTTTTGAGGTTCTTATAATATCTTAAGATGCTTGCTTGCAAGATCTTGATCTCTCTCGGTTTCTTAGTTCGGTTTTATGACCTTTCCCTTGGCGGAATATATTGATAATAGTTTGAAGTCCTCGTCGCTTATAAGGCTCTTACTATAACTTACATCCGGGGGGATAGTCATAAAGAGCAATCAATTTTTAATACGCCTTTTGATGTTTTAAAGTTATCTCGATGCATAAGTTTACTTCGATTGTATTCCTGATATAAAAAGACGGATTCTTATATACTGAGACCTTGACTTACAACGTCGGTTCCGCTGCTTATTAGTTGCTTTCCCTCGTAAAGTAGGCATGTGCGTGAGATAAAGATAATAGCAATCATTATGGAGATCTCGGGATATAGATTTACATGTGTTGTAAGCCATCCTCTTGGGATATTATGGTAACCCTCCTTGGAGCGGCTAGCATGCTAGTGCCAGAATGTCACCGCTCCATATACCAATACACGTCGGCACCAGTAGCATATACATCGGGTACTGAATCACGTCGTGGAGGATGGTTTCGAGGCTGTAAAAATGGACATAGGGGGGCCTTGCGCATCCAAATAATAAAATGACCCCAATTTCCAGTGGGGAACGGTATGATCGAATAGAATGCAATAATCTGTTCACTGTCACAAGGGCTTGTGTAGGGCTTGGAATGATATTCAACTAAGTGTAATAATCTTCAGTGCAGTCAAGGGGGCCATGTAGATCTCTGGATCACCCCTTTCTATGGCGGGCAGATTCCAATCTTTGTGCCTGAATAGCCTCGCCCAAGTCGCCGACTGAATTGCCAACTAAAATATCCAACTACATTTTCATGGAAGTAAACCGTCTTAGAGTTCGGAATAAATTACATCAGGCTTTCCGATCTGATCTGATTTCACCCGATCCTCGTATCGGTAGTTTACCGCTGCGCATATGATTATGTACATGATATCGGGTGTCCCAAACGCTCGGGCACGCAATACGTACACATATGTGCGACATTCGCTAACATTTAGAAATAATGACAACGGGTACAGAAGAGTGTTCGAGTCCGCAATATCCCCCTCTCCCTTTTCTACCCCTTAACCGTCCACTCCACACATATACGATGATATGTGTTATATGGGTGTATATTCATGCAGGTAGGGATCATGTTATGGAAGTTACGGGGTCTGACAAGCCCTTTCTTGAATGTTGGAAATAGAAGAAAAAAATAAGTTCCCATAGTCAATTGTACATCCGAGGTAATTATGAATCAAACAGCCAATTATTAGATTGGGCGAGTTTTGGATGACTGTTCAATTACGTTAAGTGCTTATTGCACAAAACATACCGAACGCTTTAACGAATCTTATATACAATTGTAGTGTTCAAGAAAAACAAAACCACTTTGAATTGCGAATTCGTTGAGTGAAGGAAGCTTGTTTCAGCGACCTTTTCTCTTGGGGAAATGGCTGGCTCTGGGGGGCACTTCCGTTTAGAATGGGAGTTGCTGTTTCAGGAGGAGTATCCGCCCCTTCAATGGGGACACTTGGAGGCCCAGGTAATGGCTGTTCTGGAGGCGATGTTTGACCTGGAGGACACTCTTCTTGGGGCTGGGGAATCTCTTGGTGGCTATGGCTACCCGACAGGGGGGTCCCGCTATGGCCTGGGTGGTCCATATGGGGGCTGTGGTCGACATCTTCATCCTGAGGACCAGTGACAGTTATTGGTGGATAGGACAACGGCCGCTCGGAGGGATCTGACCGCCAAAATTCACCGTTAAGGGCGATAACGGGCGATGATTCGTTGCCTGCAGTGTTGGTGTTGCTTCTGGATGACTCTCGAGATATTGGCTCATCCCGTGTACCTATATGGATTTTCGAGTACTCTTCATTTTGAATGCATAATTTATAGTGTTCCTCCAGAAATTTGTTAACCTCGGTACAATCTGCACGCTTGTTATCTGAAATCTCTAGCATTCTTTTTATGATGAAACCCAGGCAGTCATGAAGGTAATTGCCTTCACCGACTTGATCCTGAAGTTTTTTAACACACTATTCTTAACATTAGTATATCAAATGCTAGTCAACAAGGGGTGTACGAATTTACCTGGGTTACCGAAGGCTTAATATACCGACGTTTTCCATCTATCACGAAGTACTTATCTTCGCGAAATTTAGTTCCGGTATCACGTGTATCATCTCTGCGATCTTCATTGAATCCTTTTAAAGCTTCGGGTCCGTTGATGACCCACGTGAGGAATTCCAAGAAAACACAACCCAAGCTCCAAATATCGTACTTCCTAGATAAGAAGGCCTCATCCATTCCGTCCCTTCCCCATTCCGGGCTCCGATACGTTGGAGAATGTGGCCCCGTGGCTGGTAGTCGTGACCTTGTTGTTTTTGAATGAAAGCCAGTTAATCCAAAGTCCGAGATCTTCAGAAGATCTTTGGCGGCGTTGAGATGGTCGTTATTGCTATCCTGCTTGAAATATAGGATGTTCGATGGTTTAATGTCACCGTGAATGCCGAAAGGTTTGGCTCCTGGAACTACTAAATTTCCAGATGATTCGGGATGCTCAACCCCGTGTAGAAACTTCAGACCGAAGTCCCCAGTAAGCCCACTCAGTTGGCCTGCGATCCATTTTACCAGCACATGGAAGTCCCTCTCCGGATCTGACACGAGCGACCGAGGTTCTTTCTTCCATAAATCCTCTAGGCTGCCACCATGAGCCCATGGGAATATGAAAGAGTATTGAGTGCCGCAAACATATGCCGCATGGACCGGTAGTAAATGCTTCCTTGTTTTAACCTTCTTCAGGTTGTTGAATTCGGTCTCAAATGGGTCCTCATCTGCATCAAAAAGATCTTTTACCGCGAAAAATTCGGTTTCCTGTCGCTGTGTTAGCTTACGGGAACGACTCTCATTGCTTACCAAATCAAAATTTGTATGTTTGAAATTCCATGGAATGACTTACAAATGAATGATGATCTGGGTGAATGACAATCTTCCTGACGGTGGAGTAACCACCAATATTTTCAAGCGGAACATACGCCCCAGTTTGCTCCTTGCCCATCGAGACCCATGGCATGATTGTTTGCTCATCGAGTTTGTACAATGCAGCCGAGTCCCTCGGCGCTTTGCCGAAGAAAGGGCTTAGCAATTGCCACTGTGTTTGATAAAACTTTCTTTTGTCTACTAGATTCCAGTTATTAAAAAAGTTCATCGTCTGAGGATTAGATTGGTCGAGGGTGCTTCGTCTCATCAGCGAAAAGTCATTTGGGCCATCGCCTGTCATCGACTTTCGGAACGGGAGGTGCTTGTCTTTAATCCCTTCTTCAAGAAAAGTAGTGATCATGTGCAACTGATCTATGAGCACTAGGATAGCGAATATCTTTCGGCTCGCATGTTCTTCTCTGCGGGGGTCGGTAGGGTCGCCGCAGACATAGTTAACGTATTGGGTAATATCGATCGAGTTAGGCTTGAACGTGCGAAGTAGTTGGTCCTGTACTGCATTCCGATTGCAAATAGCGTCGAGTTGGCCAAGGGGTAGAAATGTTTGTTTGTCGTCTTTCACAGCATTCATCATCGAATTCTCAAGTGAGTATCTTAAAGAATTTTGATCGGTCAGTCCCGACACCATCGGGGCCATAAAAGATGCCGTTAGATCACGTTGCAACTGGGCTCGAGCGAGAAACCCATAATCTACAACATATGATTCTGTACCTGGTTTCATAACAGTATCATCGCTGTAGTGATCCATATCAGGCTTTAGTGGCTCGTCTCCTTCGTATCGTATCAACCCCTTAAAATATAGACAAATGTGGAGTGTGCTTCTCAACTCAACCAACGCATCTACATGCGTCACGGTGATAATCGATCTTTCGAGCTGCCAGATTCCGTTCTGGAGAAAGAGGGTTGGTTCGATTTGAGGCTCGAGGCTGGAGCGCTTTGGTGCCTCTTATTTGGCGCGGCATTGTATTTGATCTGGAATTTCTGGATCTGTGCCGCGGACCAACGTCTGCTTTGAGCCTCATAACATAATCGATTTGTGCATCCTCTGACCACCATTTTCAATAATTTCTGCAGCTGAAGTAGCATTGGCGGCGGAAAAGCGACGGATGTTGCCTACTAAGCCTGTGGCTGCGATTAATAGGTAGCTTTACAGTATATGGTGGCGTTCGCTAGCAGTGACATCCTCTGAACGCAAGGCGGAAATTAAAAGGGTATCGGACATAATTAACTACTACTGGAACTGGAGGATCCTGTCAGCTGAAATGCATCAAAAGGCCTCACCGAATTCCCTGACCCCTTTCTGCTCGCTACGTTAGAGTGATCAATATCAAGAGGCTCAAATATACTATTATAGTGTGTCGCTACTGGTGATATAGTTATATATATAAGTATTATTAAGTCAACCAGAGCCGTCCTACGAAGGTTAATAGGATCTAACTCTTCCCCAACACCTATCCGTAAAACGGGGCGCTAAAGATTGAACGCGAAGGATCCTCATTCATAAGTCAAACAGAGGGTGTGCCAGAATGCAGGCTGCCAGGTGCAAGCCAATCGCCCCCCTCCATTGTGAAGTAATGCATATGCAACCTCGGAAACATGAGTAGATTATCCATGTTGCATTGCAGGCGGTGGTAAGTTTATAGTAGTAGTTGGTGGCGGTGGCGAAGCACATTGGAGGGTGTAGGGCTCATTCAGCCTACTGTGCGTACAGGATGTAATCCGATCAGCCACCTATGCTATCCCGGTTGTAATCTAAACTGCGTGTGGCCGCTTTGTGTGTGATGGTGGCGTAGAATAGGTCAGCCCATTCATGGGGGCTTTTGCGTGGAAGTCCTTGAATGGTCAGATCTGCACCTGACACCTGTTCTACTTTCATGCCCACTTCCCGATGTCGCAGTTTCTCACCCTCCTCTTTCACCGTCCCTAGAGCCTATTCACTGTCCCTAGGCCTTTGTCTGTATCTAACGAGGATCTAGAAAACCAAACACTTCTATTCTCGATGGCGCATAGTGATTGTCGTAACCGGAGCTCCGTCGGGAGCAGCATCAGCACCGCCAGCAGCATCAAGCAACGGATTACAACGATACCCGGGCGTTGTATCAATCCAGCTAAGCTCGAGAATATGTTGAAGGCTCGGTTTGGCGATGAGTACGATGTTGAGGTTAGTTTTAATAGTAATTCCATCTTGGAAGATGAATAACCATCCGTAGATGCGCTATGATCATTATACCATCAAGGCTCGGAACACGATTCAATATTCTGATATAAGAAAATGTTACTAGGTCCGAAAGGTGAGCCCTTAGTATTTAAGTTGTTAAATGCAAGCTGATGGCTGGGTACAGCTCGTAACTGGGAAACAGAATCTAGGGCCCTCTCCCTGGCACCCAAAACAGCCATCATGATATATCGAACGAGGAGAGGCGCCGTCGTTGTCGTCGAAGTTGAGGCTAGGTGATATATGTACCTGCTTGAATGAGCGTTTATTGGAATTTATAGGCAAATTTAGACAGTTTTCCCATTACGGTGCGGGGTGGAATTCGTCATTGAAATTATTTTGGTGTCAGGATGTTATGTCTTGTAAGAGGAGTATTCATCTTGAGCAGAATGTTGAATAGATTATGTCGACGTCGAGGAGACCATGAGCAATTTATATTATTTCTTCACCGATTATATACACGCTATTTCTATATCTAGTACGCCTGTTGCTAGTACTTAACATTTTCCTTTGTAATCTATTTTGACATTAATTATATAATAAAGGAGCTAAACTCTGTGCAGCAAACCCCGTTGCTTCCTACGAGTTGTAGGCCGCAGCCCTCCGTGCTAGGCATCAAACTTCCAGTCATAACGCTACTTTTTAGAGAAGATGATACTCTAGCAATAAAATTCCTCCAAGCATAAAAATTCAGCCGGGTATAGCCCCCAAAAAGTCTATGCCTATAGGGGAGATATAGGAGAAGGAGGCACAGAGTATCGCACATATATCCTCAAATATGGGGACATCGGCACGGAGGATGAATTTTCGCGATAGTGGGCGCGCGGCGGAAATCCTCGTCAAATATTCCACGTCTAATGTTCGCTGACGGGGCTGACCCACCCAATGCAACGTATGCGAAGGGAGGATATGCGTTTCTCGTGCCAATCAACCCCGAGGTCTATCAGTATATTTTGCCCACGGGTGGGCTGCAACGAAGATAGCCGGATGGTTATAATCAGAGGGTGTTTACATGTAGCGCCCGCGAGTTGCCCGAGCTGAGATCCTGCAATCGTACGCAGAAATTCAACCCGAATGCTTAGAAGCCCCTTCTGAGTAATCGCACGATGGCCTCGCTTCTTCGGCACATGGTACTTTATCTAGCTGCGAGTGCGGCCGTCTTGGCAATCCCAAGCAAGCGAGATGCGTCTATTTGCACCGAGATCAGACATCGCGTACCATGGTTAGAGCTACGTCATAATTCTCAAAATGATATTTTCAACTAATATATTTTAGGTACGACTTGACGCGAGAGGAAAAAACGTCCTATATTGCGGCTGACCTCTGCTTAATGAACTCGCCGTCAAGAGGGATCAACCCTTTAGCCGTGACGAGATGGGACGACTTGCAATGGCCACATGTCGTCCAAACGGCAACGGTGCACGGGGTCGTAAGATGAGACCATCCACGGTATGATGGGCACTCAGTAATAATGAGAACATAGGGCGCTTTCTTGCCGTTCCACCGATATTTACTTACCGCTCATGAACGTTTAATCAAAGACGAGTGCGGATATACGGGTCGAATGCCGTACGTATTCTAGAGATAACGGGAGTTTCATACCAGAAACAAACATTAACGCGGGGTTGACAGATACTGGGATGAGATTCATGACATCGCGGACGTGGCTGCCTCCGATCTTTGGAAAAATGAGTACTTCGGTGGTGACGGGACCGGACCAGACGGCTGCATCGAAACTGGGCCTTTCCGCAATCTGACGCTACGCTGGGTCCAAAACGGCGCTGTCGAAGAGCATTGTCTCTCTCGGGAGTTCAGCACCTCCGAACTCCAGATGACAAACCAGGCCAATATCGACCAATGTAATGCGATTCAGAACTATACTGACGCCTGGCTGTGCTGGTTTGGTGGGCCTCACGGCAGTCTTGGGCCACACGCCGCTGGTCATGCTGCGGTAGGCGGTGTTGTAAGATGATTCTCTAGGTCTTTCTATTCTATTATGCTTCTATGCTGTCAAGCGGAAGAATGGAAGCGAGTAAGCCGAGGTTTGGTGTGTATATACTAATATACCTGAATCTCTAGATGGGTGATGCCACCTTGTCGCCTGGAGACCCCGTCTTCTACTTACATCACGCATGGCTTGATAAGCTCTGGTGGCAGTGGCAGCAGCGCGACCTGCCAAAGCGGTACACTGACATGGGAGGGCCAAACCTGCCTATTGCTGGTAAGTATTCGTCAACACTGATTTCCTTCAACCCCGTCTTACCATATTGAGGTGACAATGTGAAACTGTCACTCACCCCTTATATTCTTCAAGCATCTACCGTTGAGGACTGGCTAACCGTTGACACATAGGTTCTGTACTCGGTGGCCAGGGCCCCGAGTTTGTCAACTACTTCGGTGACAATGGCAATGTAACGACACTGAACCACAGGTTGTATATGACAGAGCTTTACCCCAATGTCACGATCGGAGATGTGATGGACCTTCACGGAGACGTTGTCTGTTCCGAGTACCTCTGAGGGGAACGCTTAAGAAAGGAAGCTTAGCGAGAGACCGAGTCAGTATAATAGTCGAGGCATTTTCCGAGGAGATAGACTACTAATATAATCAATTCAAGCGCACATCTCATTCCGGTATTTAAATGGAACTCCCCGACGATTGAGTTAATTATCCCCCGTATCCCCAAATTCGCCCTTTCTCTACAGCGCTAACAGTCGCTTATGGCTCTCAATCGAATTATTGTGCGTGAATGGCGATCAACAAATAGTCGAAATTTTAGTCAACTTTAGAAAGTCCAAAATGGAGAGGAACCGCCACTGTATATTTATGAGAGTCGATGATGTACGTAAGCAAGAAGGTGTCATCCGGAGCAAGATGAGCGTGGTCTAAGGCGGTCAGCAAGGCCTCGCCCCTAAGTCGGAAGCCGAGGATTCAAAAATGTATGTAGATCTATTATGAGGCGGAAGACGTCAGGCTATTATCGAGGGACCATTTCAGTCGCGAAAATAGGGTTGTTGTAGTCGGTGCAAGGGCGTAACAGGTCATACATGAAAGAGAGTACTGAGGAAGTTCATACAGCACTGTCAACCAGTTTCTGCAACGTAGAATTGTAGGAGTGATTGGCATAGAAGCTGGTTCTGTAGGCCTTTATAATAGCCTCTATTATAAGCGCGATGCAATTCGGATTACAAAGCTTCGACTCTGAATCATGCTGAGCCCTGGTTGAACCACGCGACCGAGAAGCAAATATACTAGAATAGGGAAGATGAGGCGTCTTTATTTGCGGCCCTCATGTCACTAAGTCCGGTTTGCCAAGACGCTAACCACCCGACCCTATACCAACGGTCGGTGATGAGGGCGGAGAAAAAATGCGGTTCGGGGTTTATGGACTTGACGCCTTCGGCGGTAAACAACCTCACCACCTAGATTTGTCGACCTACAACTTATCGGCAAGGCAAATATCTCGGAATCATAGCGTCAAATGTGGGGTCGTTATTTAATTCTTCCTTTATGTATTGATGACGTAGCTGGGCTTTGGGGCCTTGCAAGTGGGCTGTGTAGATTGATGGTGAGGATATATAACCCATGAAGTCCGACGGTTGTTTTTCATGGTTGAAGCACAGCTGCAGCTCTAGACTTAATCATCTACCCGATCACCAAAATTGCGACAAGGAGCATCCTTTAAGCAACGATACGAAAACTTCAGCCCGAGCGATGCCACCACCGAGAGGAACGCCCAACCCGATCGAAGGTCCAGGTAATTATACGACATCAAGCTTATGTCGTTCTTAAAAATAAACTAATCATTATATAGGCGACTATGACACCACCTCAGTCATTCATAATGACACTTACCCTGCTATCGACTCGGCCAAGGCTGACTTAGCTGGGAAAGCGGTTTTCATCAGTGGCGCTACCAGGGGAATCGGACAGGGCATTAGTATCTCTTTTGCTCGTGCAGGGGCATCGATGATCGCCATAGGCGCAAGATCAGCTCTCGGGGAGACTGCTCAGGCAATCAAGGCGGCCGCAGCCAGTGTGGGAAAGCCAGAGCCCAAGGTCCTTGAATTGAAGCTGGACGTGACAAGTCAAGAGAGTGTCGACTCAGCAGCTGCCGAAGTCAAGAAGACGTTTGGTCGCATCGACATTGTGGTCAACAACGCGGGGCTCCTGTCCGGCGGTGTCATAGCGGAGACAGATCCCGAAACGTGGTGGAATACGATGGCCGTCAACGTCAAGGGGCCTTACCTTGTAATGCGGGCTCTCACTCCATTAATGCTCGATACCAACAGTCTGAAGACTTTCGTCACCATCAGCAGCGTAGGTGCGCATTGTCGCTCGCCCGGGCTTAGCGCGTACCAGACCTCGAAGCTGGCTGTGCTGAGACTTACAGAGTTTCTCGATGCCGAGTATAGCGGCAAAGGAATTATCGCATTCAGTATACACCCGGGAAATGTTCTCACAGACATGACAAACGGCCCAGATAGCAAAATTTCAGAAGCATTGCTTCCCAGTAAGTCTTGAATCCTCGTAGCTCCTCCTCCCGCGCGATGCTAACAAACGATTGTAGTTTTCGTCGAAACACCTGCGCTGGCTGGAGATTCGATTGTCTACTTGACAAAGGAAAGGCGGGAGTGGCTTGGAGGACGGTATGTCAATGTCACCTGGGACCTCCCCGAGCTTGTGGGATTGAAAGACGAGATAGTGAAAGGAGATAAGCTAAAGATCCAACTGGTGGTCTGATGCACTGTCGGCTCATTTCCCCCTAAGCGTCTACGGCGCATAAAAACGGGGCTCATTGAGGCTATCCAGAAAATTAAGGGTAATAAACACAGTTTCTTTCTCCTCATAATCTGCTTTAAGGGAAACATGATTGCGATCAAGGAGACTTTGATTGATCCAAACGTCGAAGCCCGGCAGACTGGTAACTAACCCCGGCTCGCGGTTCAGACTAATACGCTCCACTCACTTATAGCACGTGACGGTCCGGGTATAGCGGCTCTGGCGATGCCGTTTAGGGGTGGATAATGTTGTCCATTGTCAGCCAGGATCCTGTTCATTATGACCAAGTTAGACCCGTCTCACCTCACCCCCTCACGACTAATTCTCACCGGCTTGTGTTTAAATGCTGACCTCACGGCACAGGAGTATTTCCCACCTGATCCCGCTATACATCGATGTCCTGTTAAACCAACTGTCCCACGTTGTTCAATCCGATCATGGCTGATGCTATCACTTCTGGGCTAGCTAAACTTCATACTTTGTCAAGGTCTGTTAGAGGGAAATATGATGAGGACGTAGGCGAGGAGATCGACGATTTTACCGTTGCTGGCGGCGGCCACAGCTCCCGGCTGACAATCGCAAGTCACCAGCTGAAGATCAGTCATGCGTTGAAGTCATTTCTAGCCCACAATCATATCGTGTCCGAGCGAGACGCGGCTCTAGAATCCGAAGGATTGAGCCGTACTTTGGGGGAATTGCTAGACAAACCACACATTCGAGTCCCGGCCGAGCTGACGGATCGGTCGCATCCATTGCCTGAGTATTTCATAAGCTCCAGCCACAACACCTATCTCCTCGGACATCAGCTTCAGGGGAGGTCCTCAGCTGCAGCATACGAGTCTGCTTTGCTGACTGGTGCGCGATGTGTTGAAATCGACGCGTGGGATAATACCGAGAACAACGACGAGCCTAAGGTCACACATGGGTATACTCTCGTGTCAAACATACCCTTCCGCGCGGTCTGCGAGGCTATTCGCGATGTCGTCGATAAGGAAGCAGCAGAGGCTGTCGACAAACAGGGTTACCGTGCTGCGCCAATCATGTTGTCGCTTGAAAATCATTGTGGCCCATATGGGCAGAAGCGTTTGGTCGAGATCATGAAAGAGATCTGGGGTGACAGACTGCTGAGCAAGGCCATCCGCGAAAAGGGTCATAGGGAGCAAGAAAACGAAGACGAGCAGGTATGCCTTGATGAGCTTGGCTCTAAGATAGTGCTTATCGTCGAATATTATTTTTCGAGTGAAAAGGACAATAAAGATGACGATAGCGGCGACGATAATGGCTCTGAAGATGAAGAGGAGAGACAGGGGCGTGCAGTCTACAAGGAGCGACAGAAGACGGTGGAGAAGGGCGAGATTATCCCTGAACTCGCGGCTCTTGGTGTGTATGCGCAGTCTTGCAAGCCAAGAGACAACTCTTGGTATGAGAGCACCCTGTATGAAGGACCTCATAATCACCTCATCAATGTCTCTGAGACTGGCCTCCAGTCACTGTTGCCCGCTAACGACGAGAGAATCGCCCGCCACAACGCGAAACATCTCATGCGCGTATTTCCCAAAGGAACCCGCATATCGTCGAAAAACCTCAAGCAGGTTCCCTTCTGGGGAGTCGGAGCACAGATTTGCGCAATGAACTGGCAGACATTCGGTGGGAGTATGCAATTGAACGAGGCAATGTTTAGCGGGACAGAAGGTTACGTGCTGAAACCAGCAGCCTTGAGGGCGGGAGGTAGTGGTCGTTTGAACACCGGACGGCGGAAGAAGCTGCGTCTACATGTCGCTGGTGCTTCAGATGTACCGGCGCCTACGGATCGTGATCCCGAAGACTTCAAGCCGTATGTCACATGCTCGCTCGTGCACCCCGACGATATCGACGGCAAACACCAGAAGAGTAAAACTCAGCATTACAGACAGCATAAGCTTGGGTTTCTGCACAGAGGCGAGAACCCACCGCCTAAAGATCCTATGTGGGACACCACACTGGAGTGGGAATATGAAGACAACGAGCTCGTCTTCCTTCGGATCTTCATAAAGGACGACATTAGCTTCGCCGAGAACCCGATTTGCGCCGTCACCGCGGTACGGCTACTTTACGTCGTTCCGGGGTGGAGCTTCATCCGCCTACTCGACTTGAAAGGTCACGAGACGGCCTGTTCTCTGTTGGTTAAGTTTGACTTTGAGGATATTTAGGGGCTTACATAGGGTGTGACGACAACCTTCGCTCCACACAAATAAATCAGTGACGTAAACCTTCAAGAAACTAAGTAACACATCTAAAGTTCTATAGCGCTGCTTTGACGTTCCAGTCCCTAAATTCTAGATGTATAGTCAACTCATTTCAACTTACTTACTCGTGCATTATAGTGATTAGTATACTTACTAATAGAGGATGACAAGTCATTCACCTAGCCCGCCTTTCGGCACGGAGTGAAAGCGCATCGCATATTTAGCGAGAATAAGATCATTCGGCCGATTATGGACCTTATTCCAACAGGCCTAGAACACAAGGCCCAAGTCGCTCGTAGAACTATAGCTACGGATCTTGACTTGTTGTAGATGCCGCTATAAGCTCAGTAGGAAGGCTCGGTTTCGTTGCTATCTTATGAGCGGCAAGAACCGGGCAGCATATAATTATGGGTGGGCCATTGAGATGAGAGAAAAGGGGAATTCGGCCGAGGATATTCAATTCTTGGTTCATATATCAACATCACCTCCGATAGAATTATTCCCTTCGTGAACACTTACACAATCAAGAAGAGTTCTTGGATGTCATCGTCTTACGTTACTTACATGTGCATCGGAGTACACCGAGCCGGAAATCGGCCATACTCAGAACGACGCTGTGTGTGGACTAGATCGAAGCGGGGTGAACCGGAGTGTAACAACACTCAAAACAGCGTCGTGCGTGGATCGGAGCAGAGCGCGCCGGGCAATGGATCGACGATGCCCAAAGGCCAAAGTAGTATTGACATATGTATATTCCTGCATGCCGAATCTGGTGTTGAAGAACATGGATTTCTACCGTCGACGAGCGTCTTCGATATCAACGTTTTGGTCGAAAAGTCCAACCTTTCATTCGGCATTCAGGACCTTCATCCCTACCTGTAATTATCTGTTTCCTTCACTATGCAAAATCCTTCAGTGTTACTTCATGGTCCACATAGCGCCTCTATCGAGGACAGGCCGATCCCTACCCTCGGGGGAACGACCGATGTAATTATTCGCATTGCCTACGTAGGTGTGTGCGGAAGTGATGTATGTATCTTCAAAGTTCTGTCACTGTCTACACCTCCGCACTCGTGTAAACGCTAAACTTCACTCAAGGTCCACTTCTGGCACAATGGCGGTCACTTAAAGAAAGTGCAGGAGCCCTTAGTAATGGGCCATGAAGCAGCCGGGACCGTGCATGCCGTCGGACCTGGCGTAACTCATCTAGCTCCCGGTGACCGCGTGGCGCTTGAGCCCGGAATCCCCTGCCGAAAGTGCAAGGACTGCAAGGCCGGTTTCTATAACATCTGCCGCGAGATGGTGTTTGCTGCCTCCCCGCCTTATCCCGGAACGCTCACTAAGTTCTATGCCTCGTCAGCGGACTTCTGCTACAAGATACCCGACAGCATATCGCTACAAGAAGCGGTGTTAATCGAGCCGTTAGCCGTCGGGGTCCACGGGGTGAAATTGGCCGGGGTTCATTTCGGACATAAAGTCGTCGTGTTCGGCGCTGGCACAGTTGGTCTTTTTTGCGCCGCCGTGGCCAAGAATTTTGGTGCTGAGCTTGTCTTGTCTTTGGACATTTTGGAGAACAAGTTGGCCTTTGCGAAGAGTATCGTAGGCACAGATGTCGGGAGAACGGATATACCAAACTCCTCGCTTACTCATGAGGAAAACGCGCGTCGATTTATCGATACGCATGGCCTGGGGGACGGCGCTGACATTGTAATTGATGCCTCGGGTGCAGAGGCGTCAATCAACACGGGAATACATCTGTTGCGGTCTCGTGGCACATATGTCCAAGTTGGCATGGGCAGAAGAAATGTCCAGTTCCCCATCTCAGAGATCTGCGACCGGGAAATTGTTGTCAAGGGCTCATTCCGATACGGTGCGGGCGACTATGAAACAGCGCTGGATCTAGTGGGAAAGGGTCTCATCAACTTGAAGTCTTTCATTACGAATGTGTTCCCTTTCGAGAAGGCCACAGATGCCTGGGAGGCTACTGCTCGCGGTGAGGGGATTAAGAATATCATTGAGGCACCGAGGGGTTCATGATAGCGTCTGCAGGAACCTTATGATTCGTTGAAACGGGTTCAGTATGTCTACAAAAGGTTGTTCTGTCTGCTCAAGTAATCTAATATCACCAAGAATATTATACAATACTGTTATATAAAGAAACTTGAATATCAAACCCGATATAGTATGATATAATCTTGTGACGAAGTTACATGGCGAGGTTAGCAGGGACACAAGCTATTCCTAATGGTCATGCGTTTATATTAAGCATACAGTCTTGTTTTCGCAGCCCTCAAAAATACTCAACCCACCCTGGCCTTTTGGCTTTGAGTAGAAAATGCCCACCCGGTAACATTGCGGGATGTAAGTAAGCCCATTTTCGTCACGAGGAGTAGGGTGGATAATGAGCCCCCATGCATATCTTTTATCTTTTCCGAATGGTCCGTTCTTGACGCGCTCAATACAGCTACCAAGTAGCAATAGGTCTAACTCGCGGTATGAATCGTTGTTCTCCTCATCCCAGTCGATATTACAATCGGCAAGGTAGCATCCTTCTAAGTCTTTGATCTGCCATAAAGGATCATTAAATACGTCATCATAGAAGCGCTCAGGCGGCAACAATATTCTCTTAATCCGAGAAGTTATTGTTAGTGAGGCATTTTTGATCTGGCCATAAAGATTCACGCCAGTACCGCATTGTTCGATGTATGGCTCAACACTAACATACTCGGACCGGTAGTCGGCATAGGATCCATTCGTATGAAAGTAGCGGTGGCCATTTTCAAACCGGAGACCTTGGTTTGCCCAGCTCCAGGACGGCGCTATGAATTGCCGGCCAGAGCGTTGAGGACCAAATGATTCGTCAAAAGTTTGACGTTCCTTCTTAGGAACCATCCAGAACAACTGTCGATGCAGGTCTTTCAGCCAGAGACCTGCGAGATATTGATCGTTGACGCCAAGCAGACCATGGAAGTAAATCGCAAGACCTGACAGAGCTGGGAACTTGTCCGTTGCCAGCGGTCCACACAAGTCAAGTATTCCTTTGCTTGACTTCCAAATAACTTGACCAATCAAAGCAAAGCAACGATTTCAATTTACTTGCCATAGCAAAGCAAAGATTTCTATTGCTTGCAAATACTTGTCAATCAATAATTAAATAATTCAAGTAATTCTGCTAATTTTTGTTCTATTTTTACAGGGTATATTTAATGAAAAATATGTACAGATCTATAATACAAATCGCCCTTATCGATAGCATCCGACACACCGCCACACACCGCCACACACTGCCACAGACCCACATACCTCGCCGAGCGTTCGCTCGCTCCGCTCGCCTCCCCCTTAATTTTATACCCCTACAGGACCCCCTACAGGACCCCTATTATATTACCTAATTTACTTGGCTTACTTGTCAATTAATTGGCTCAAGTCAAGTAAGCCGACCTGCCAAAACAGTCAAGCAAGCTGATTTTCGGTCTCAAGTCAGTCAATAAAAAAAAAGTCCTTTTTTTTGTTTTGTTTTGCTTGTGTTGACCGCTGTCCGTTGCATAAGTGAGTTCCCGCATGGCGTAAGTTGAAGTCAAGTGCATCCAGTGGTTATAAATCCACTCGCGATCTAAATCCTCTTCATTTGTGATATCAAACCGCTCGAAGTAACCGGCCACAGGCAAGCCGAAAGTTGTGTACTCCGTCTCACCTTCACTAATGCAACCCTTTCCGCTTATGATGTGAATTTTCCTCTTTCCAAAAATCAATAAAACTCGGGATAAGTGGAATTCCTGAAAAGTCCACGCCCTGGTCTCCCAGATCGCTTCAGCCAAGTCTTCCGTTGCTGGATGTCCACTGGAAAAATAGCTCGTAGTGTTTGGGACGCTGCAACGGAGCGTGTAGTGACCAGCAATATCCGGATTCACGCGGGACCTGAAGGGGATGTTGATTCCAGGACTGCGTTTCTTTAAGAATCCCTGTGAACAAGAACTTGAAGACACCGGGCATATCGTGAAAGAGGAATTCCGATACACGTCAGACATTTGTGCTGCTTCTTTTTCCCAATCTACCTTGTCATCTTGGATGATGCACACTGCGTCGACCCATAAATATCGAATACCAAGAGCTTTGCAGACCTCTGCAGCATCTTTGATGACAGGTGTAGTTCGGGCTATGTCGATTTGAGCTAGCCGTTGCCGTAAAGTCTCCCGCGTGGTTCGGTACTGAGTACCTGCTTCGGCCGGTGGTCCCCAGCAATAACTCAGCGCAGCGTATTCCAATCGAGTTTCCGCATTTCGGAAGTGGGTTGAAAGTGCAAGTCGCGGAAATTGCCCCTGACTATCGACTCCTAAGTCTATTAAACGAGTGGGCAAGAACCGAGCATCTCGTTCGACTCTAGAGGACGCAGCTTCTTGCTCAAACTCACGCAGAAATCCCTTGATCCATGCAATGTTTCTTGGGGTTGTTGCATCATATTCCGGGGATGTTTCCAACCGTAACCATGTGACGCAAGGCACTATGGTCATGTTTAGTTATTTACAGATACTGAGTCATTTGGTCATCCAAAACGCCGTGACAAACATGGCAACGCGGGCTGAACGCACCTGAGCTCGAATCAATGTTAAACGAAATTACCGGACGAGACAGAGGTTCTTGGCTAGTAGCGGACATGAAGTTAACTTGTAACAGCATAGCCGAGAAGCCTCTGTCTGGGAGAAAAACCCAATCTCCGTCGTATAGATCATTACCTTGCGTCTTCCATAGATAAGAGATTAGGAGGAGGACTCTGACAGCCCCTTCAGGGGGCTCTAGCTTAGCCGCCAGTATGGCTTCCCTGATTTGAGCGCAGCAGATACAACCTTCCAGCGCCGACTGCGCGACGGAAGGTAGGTCAGGGTATACATCTTGAATCCGATATCCAGTTTCGAAATATCGCCACTTATCCTCTTTGTTGAATACAAGAAATTTGCTTTCTCCAGGTCCGTCGGAGCTACTATAGCTCACTGGAGTCAGTAATCAATCTGTTAGGGAAGATCGGCAAAGGCTTTAGGAGTTCTGCATGCTCCCGAGACACGTCCATTTCTCTACCGGGAAATTGTTGACTCCGCAAGCGGCCAGAACAGGAAGAAAATGACACCAGAGGTTACTTACTAACCACCCCAAGCCTTATCGTCAATGACGAGAAGCCTACAATGGCGACAAAGCGGGCCGGTTTCTGAGTCATTATGGAGCTGGCAAGACATCACGTCCCTAACGCGAGGTCTCGGCAGTTAACAAGATCATTTGGTGTTATTGCTAACTGAGCAATTGCTCATGATATGACCAGCTCAGTGAGGTTAGCATGCGGGGAAACCATGTAGCCCATCAGCCTGCATCGCAATAGACCCATTTGAGATTACCTAATGCGAGCAGGACTTATGTCTCCGTAGAAGGGTTGAAATTGCTTCAGTGCTTAATAGAATAGCCCTTCTCAAACTCGGAACTATACATTGTGTCACAAGGCATGGAGACAAAGAGACTCCTGTATATGTATCTAGGTTAGCCTCACGTAGCCTTGAGACCTCTCGTGCAACAACAAGAGTCTATACCTGCCGTATACTAGGTTCGTGGCACATTGTACAAGGGAAGAAACTGACCGAATAGTAAGGCTACACATTAAATATTCATTCTCCTGCGCCTATTATCGTTAGGAATTGGACAGGCACAAGATACACAACACAGCAAAGGGTAGTCGGTGGCTCGCGCATTTCCGCCTTTCCGTCTTTCCGTCAGTCCATCAGTCCGCCAGCCCTTGCATATTAGGCACTTGACGTTAGGTTTCCCGTTGTTTGCTTACTCCGTCAGCGGAACCCCCCCCCCGGATACAAAGCGTTAAAGGAAGGCCCTTGCCTGACGATAACCCTAACTAGAATGTCTTCATATTGGAGAACCAGCGTGTATATCCGTAGGAAAACAATAAGCCGGCAAATTCTGATTGGGCAAAACTTTTCTAGTTGAATCTCCTAAGACTTTCCCGGGCTGACGAGTGCGATGGACAGAGCACAGAAGGCGAGGGTATCGAAGGCTGTAAGTATTCCGCTCTCTGCTTTTGTAACGGTGATTACTGATCAATAATGATGATTGATGACGCTATATCTAGGGCTAGAAGAGTTCCAGATGTCTTTGTAAAGGGATTCATACCACGCTGTGACATGGGGAATCCAATATTACACCGAGATCCAGTAATTACTTTCTATTCACTAGCTGCACTATGTGCCATAATTTTGGCGTCGTTTTTTCGGGCTTGAATAGTTTTCTTGCTTGACCTCACTGCACGACTGCTTCCAGAGACAGTGTGTCACGAACCCAGTATACGGCAGGTATAGACTCTTGTTGTTGCACGAGGGATCTCAAGGCTACGTGAGGCTAACCTAGATACATATACAGGAGTCTCTTTGTCTCCATGCCTTGTGACAGTATTCCCTCCTCCGAGCTTCTTCGTCTCGAATGAAGCTATTCTCAACAAAACAGTACTTATAAATCATCAAAATCATCACAGTCATCGACATCTGTCGTCTCGTATGTCTCATCGTCTTCCTCGTAGTTATCGCTTTCGGATGCAGACGCGTCTTCCTCGTGGGCGACCTGTTGTCGCATGGCGCGCCTCTTGCTGAACCACCTGGGAGGCCCGGGCTTTTCCGGGTGTTCTGAATGGAACTTCCATAAATAGTAGTCACAGCCCTTGAGATCTGCCGCGGGTTGCCAACTAGGTTCGTAGTGCTTCCAATCGATCAAGTAGCATAACCCGTCCGCGTCCTTCCTACTATCCAATACGCCATCGCACAGCCATCTCTCTTCTGTCTGGCCCTCGTCGTCCTCAACCACTACTAACCCTTCGTCTCTGTCACGCGTCTTCTCATTCGCCAACTCTTGTCCCGGAAGTCCTTCCGTTGAGGCGGGTTGAAGTTGCGAGTGGTGGATAACGGGGAAAACGTTCTGGAGCGGGTGGCGCAGTTGCAAAGCGCAGGTTCTTTTGTAACACTTCGTGATCTTATAGGGTCCCATCCACTTATCCGTCAGCTTCCGTGCGCCCTCGACCCTGATGTTTTCTGTGCTTAGCCAAACTAACTGTCCCACTTGGTACGACGGCGCGTCTGTTCGGTGCCTGTTACTCGTTTGTTGATGCCTCTCCTGCGCGACCTGCATCTGGGCGCGCAGTTCGTCCAAAATAGACTCCATAGTCTCGGCTATTTTGTCTGCCTTGTTTATTTCGCGTATATCGTGCATCGAGGTGTTCGGGGTCCTTGGAGCTGGGGGTTCCACGCCAATTTTCGGATGGAATCCGTAGTTCGCGAAGAATGGTGTCATCTTTGTTGTCGAGGATTCCGCGTTGTTGGCCGCGAACTCCGCCAGAGGCAGCCAGTCTACCCAGTCGTCCTGATTTCGAGATACGTATATCCGCAGGTACTGCTCTAGTGCCTGGTTTGAAGCTTCCGACTGCCCGTTCGTCTGTGGGTGGTACGCGGTCGAGGGCTTCAGCGTGAGGCCCAACCTTCTGGACAGACGGCGCCAAAATTTTGACACGAATTGTCTCCCTCTGTCGGACACGATTGTATCAGGTACGCCGTGCAGTGAGTAAACGTGTGTGATAAACGCTTCCGTTAGTTCCTTGGTGTCGATCGTTTCGCATGGGACGAAGTGTCGCATCTTCGTCAGTCGGTCCACTATTACCAGTATGTTCGTATACTTGCGTCCATGTCGTGTGCAGGGAGGCAGGTGTACGATGTAATCAACTGCTATGTCTGCCCATGGCCGGTGGGGAACCGAGAGACTGTGCAGTAATCCCTGTGGTTGCCTTCGCAGTGTCTTTGCTCGCCTGCAGAGGTGGCATGCCTTGACGTACGTGACTGCGTCCTTGTATATCCCTGGCCACCAGTATGTCCTGCTGACAATTTCAGCGGTTTTTGCTTCCCCTTGGTGGCCGATGGGTGCAGCGTCGTGTGATCTCTGTATGGCTTGTGTCCTTAGGTTGTCAATTTCCGGCAAGAAGAGGCGTCCGTTGAAGTAGATCCTTCCATTTAGCACTTGACATTCTGAAAATGGTACGCTCATGTATTCTTTCAGTGCCTTAGTCCATGTTGTTCTAGTAAGGAGACAGTTAGCGATCTTGCGAGTTACTGGCGACGCGTTGTATGCAGCCTCGATTAGCTCATCGATGTGTTCGTAGGTTGTTAGAGAGCATATGTTCTCAGGGATGATGCTGTTACTCAATCTCTCGTTCGGAAGTAGTTGCTGTAGTCGGGATGCAACTCTGACGTCAGTTACATCTCCTTTGGCCGCGGAGTCTCCGGGTCGTCTGCTGAGTGCGTCGGGACGTGCGGCTTCTGATCCTGGTCTGTACGTAATCTGGAAATTGAACTGGCTGAGGAACTCCGACCACCTTGCTTGTCGTTGGCTTAGCAGTTTCGTAGTCATGAAGTGTTGGAGGTTCCTGTGGTCGGTGACTACCTGGACGGGTTCCTCGGTACCTTGGAGTTCGGGTCTCCATTCTTCAAAAGCCTTGATAATGCCCAGTAGCTCCTTATCGTAGATCTCGTAGTTCGATTCTGCTGCCGTGTGTTTTGCGGAGAAATAAGCGACGGGCCGTAGCTTTCCTGCGTCATCGAACTGCGATAGCACGCCCCCTGTCGCCCAGTCCGAGGCGTCCGTTTCTACCACTGTTTTCCTCCGGGGGTCGAAGTACTGCAGGATAGGTGCCGTAGTAAAGGCTTCTTTGAGCTTGATAAACGCGGCCGTGTGCTTTTCTCCCCAGTCCCATTCAGCGGTTTTCCCGAGGAGATCAGTGAGTGGTTTGGCAATACTGGAGAAACCCTTGATAAATCTTCGGTAGTAGTTGGCGAAGCCCAGGAATCTCTGTAGGTCTTTAATCCTGGTTTTGGGGTGTCCTGGCATCTGCCACGTTCTCAACGCCTCAACTTTGGCTTCATCCATGGCGATGCCTTCAGTAGAGATAATCAAGCCCAAATACTTTGTGCGGGTCGTGTGGAATTCGCATTTGTCAATATCGATTTGCAGTCCTGCTTCCTTCAGGGCGGTCAGCACTTGCCTTACCTGCTCTATGTGAGACTTTCTTGTTTTTGAATACACTAGTACGTCGTCCAGGTATGCCGACGCAAACTTGTGCAAGAATTCGTACAGCGTGTCGTTGATGTATCTCTGGAACGTGCTAGGGGCATTGCATAGTCCGAACGGGGTTACGAGCATTTCGTACAGCCCGAACCTCGTAATAAAGGCTGTTTTCCATTCGTCCCCTTCTGCCACACGGATCCTGTTAAATGCAGCGATAATATCAAGTTTCGTAAAGATCTTCGAGTTACAGAGCGCATCCATGGTCTCACGAATCAAAGGTAAAGGGTAGCGGTTTTTGACAGTGACGTTGTTCAATCCTCTGTAATCTACACATACCCGTATCCCTCCCCCGGGCTTTTTGGCTAGCAGGAGGGGAGCCGCCGCCGGTGACTTTGAGGCACGAATAAAGTCCTTCTTTAGGTTTTCATCGAGAAACTTCTTAACGACTTTGAGCTCTTGTTGCGACAGAGGCCTATTCCTAAAGTTAGGTGGTGTTTTGCCCTCCTCTATGTCAATCTTGTGGTCATAGGTGCGGTGCGGGGGTAACTCGGAGGCCTTGGATGGAAGAAACACGTCGATCAGGTCGTGATACTCCTTTGGTAACTTCGCTTTGATTTCTTCCACGGTGGCTGGTGCTTTTGGCTTCATGTATTTGTCGATGTCCTCTTGTGCCATCCTATTCAGGAAATGCCTATCATACGTGTCATCGACGAAGTCGTGGTACCTGGGATCCAGCTTTTGCTTGTAGGATTCTCTGTCGCCTTCTGCATTCAGAATCGCGCGTATCTCTGTATCAGAGATATCCGGCTCTGCCAGCTCCGGCAGGTCGAGGTGCTGAAAATCGCGCATCGTCATGCGTGATATGATGACTTCCTTCTGTCTGCAAAATGTGACAAAGTTCGTGGCTGAAGACAGCCGTATGTCCCCCTCTCTGCTCTTGATGTCACGGATCGGCACTGTGTAGTTTCTGCGCACTGGGGAATGTGAGCTTCTCCGACTCCCAGCCGTCCAATCCGCGACGCGCAGTCGTGTGCACTCGCGCCTGCACATCTCTGATTCGAAAACAAGGGTGTCATTGGCCCAATCGACGTGGGGGTTATGTCTACGGAGCCACGGGTGTCCGATTATCACGGGGGTGTCTTTGCCCAATGGGGTCAGCAACATCGTGACGCGTTCTGTGTGACCCCCAATGGTCATCGTTACGTCTACGGACTCAGTAATATTGCCGACGCGTTTGCCGTCTGCGAGTCGTAGTTCTTTCGGGGTCTCGAGCTTGTCTATGTCGTACTCCATGTCATGTGCGCGTTGCGTGTCCATAAACGCGGTAGCAGTGCATCCTGAGTCTAGTAGTGCCGGTGTCTTGATCCGTGGTTTTCTGTGCTGTGATATCTCTGTGCCAAGCATGAATGAGTGTTTCGTGGTTTTTGCTGAGTTCAAATAAACCACATTGGCCTCTGCCTCATGGCTCTGGGTGAGGCCTGCTCCAGAGCCTAGGCATTTGGGTGCTCGTCGGCCTCTTGCGTGTGCACGCTGATCAGCTCCTCTGGTACCTCAGGCTCGCCCTCTACCCCATCTTCCCAGGTTACGCGTCGTATTCTGTGTGATCTTTGCGCAGGAGGGGCGAACGTCGCGCTATTCCGTGGTCGATAAGCGTTGAAGGGATTATTGGTGGACAGTGGTCTGCCCGCGGCTGGTGGCGCGGACACTGTTCTTGGCATTGGACTATATCTCTGGGTGTAGGCGTTCCTTCCCTCGTCGCATTCGTTTTTTGTGTGCCCTGGCTGTCCGCAGTATAGGCAAAGTCCTTCTTCGAATCGGCGTTGCCTCTCTGTCGCAGACAGTCGTCGCATGCTCATTGGGTCGCTTTCTTGTGGCGGCTGAGTGGCTTGTTGGTCTTGCGCACGCGCTTGCGGTATGCCAAAAGAAGAACGGGATACGCCTCCTGTGTCCGCGGTGTGCAGTGGCGCTGTTGGTCGCGTGTGATGATTGGGGTGGTTCTGGTGGCTGGGGGCGGTGTGGTTCCTGCCAAATCTGTCCCTGTGATGTTGGAGATCCGACAAGTTCTCTGTGAGAGATTGGAAAAGGGCCATCCATCCATTGAAATCGTTCGCGGCTGGTCGAGGGTATACACTTACCAGCGCTGTCTGGAGTTCTTGGTTCACTTTTTCCCTCAGTTTCGAGACCCTCGCAAAGTTGTCCATACGGAGGTCCCCTGCTAAACGCACAAAATCGGCAAGGAATACGCTGAAGGCCTGGTTCTTCTGGAAAAGATTGTCCATTTCCCGTGTTGCGTGAGCCACTCTGTCGATAGTGTCGTAGGTCTTTTCAAGGCTCTCGAACAAAGCGCCAACCGTGTGCCACGCCCAATGGGTGTTATCCTCAGGGCTCTCGTATACCTGAGTGAGATAAGGCTCCACGGTCAATCGCGCCGATCCTTTTAGCCTTGACACGGCATACAGGATACGGTCGTAATCCGTTGCGTATCTGTCCCTCTCCATACGGAGTTTCAATTCACATCCTGCCTTCCAAGCCCTGAAGCTAATCTGCCGTTTGCCCTGATCCTTTTCTTCGCCGTCGAATTCGATAGGGTCTTTAATCTTTGATTGTCCCACCATTGGCGCGCGAAGCCGCTGTTCTTGGAAGACTTGGATCTTTCCCGATGCTTCCGCCAGGTCCTGTGTTAGGATGGCGACTCGATTCTCCTTCGCGGTCGCGTCGTTGCGTAGCCATGTGGCTTGCCGGTTTAGGTTGGCGACACCTGCCTCCAGGACGTGTAGAATCCCATGCAGCTGGGTGTTCGCAACCCCATTCTCATGCATGGTCGTCGCAAGGGGACTGAAGTCTCCGTCCGCATTGCCGGCTAGGAGCAACTCGAGGAGCTCGGGATAAATGCCGTTGAGCAAGAGTTCGATGCTTACTGTTGAGCCAGTGGCAGTGGGAGTTGTGGGATGGCCCCAAGGGTTCGAGTTCTGACTTGGGTCCATGATGGTCGTTTGGTTCTGAATCCAGGGAGGCACAAGTTTTGGGTTTGATATTCCACTGTCAGAATAGCCGGAGTGGTTTGGGTGCGACTGCCAGTCACGACCTTGGGTGACTTGCCTATATGTGGTGGGTTTGCCATGGTTCTCCGTGGTGCTAATCGTAAGTATGGCGGTCACCGCCCAGGCCAGGAGGGGTAGTTTCATCGTCTCTCCCACGTCTTTGTCTCTTCTGCTTTTCGTCTTTGTTCACTAGGTCCGCCACGTCGCGTATGCTCCGTAGCTGAGACGCGTCTCTTTGTCTTGCTTTCCTTTGTTCAGTGGCGGTGACGAGTGGTCGCTTTGTCAGTGAGTGACGTGGGAGCGGTGAACCTGGGACTCTTGTTTGTTCGTATGGGCAGTGGTCTTCGTGGCAGTGGCCTTCGTGGCAGTGATCTTCGTGGCAGTGGCCTTCGTGGCTGTGGTCTTCGTGATCTTCTGGGCTGTGACTCTTGTTGATGGTTTCGGATGACTTGTGGGCAGGTGGCTCTTGTCAGTGGTTCTGGCAGTGGGTTATCAGAAGGTGCAACAAACTGTCACGAACCCAGTATACGGCAGGTATAGACTCTTGTTGTTGCACGAGGGATCTCAAGGCTACGTGAGGCTAACCTAGATACATATACAGGAGTCTCTTTGTCTCCATGCCTTGTGACACAGTGAAATGTCCGAATGCCGATGCCTTCCTCTCTATTTGCTTTTGGGTATCTCGTATAATACACATGTGTTACAAGTGATGTACATTTATTGTGGCTCTGCTTCCAATTTCTGAGGAATCAAGCCCTCGGCCATATTGATGGCGCCCTCCATATCGTTCTTGTTGAACAAGAAAAGCCCCTGAATCGCAGCAGTGCTAGTCCGGACTGGGGTTACCCCCTCTGCGACCTCGCAGAACAGTCCTAGCTCGTCTAGGCGAGCCAAAAACCGTTCTCTATTGGCCCCGCCGGAATCTACGTCTCCGTAAAAGCGATCCCACATCTGGGCCGCTTGATATCGAGTAGCTTCGCCTATGCGAACCGTCATGTCGACTCGCCCCGGCCTTATGAGGGCAGGGTCGAGCAATTCAATATGATTAGTGGTCAGAAATGCGATTCTCTCCTCGCTAGCAGATAGGCCATCCAAGGCATTCAAAAGCCCAGAGAAAGTCACAGTTCCGCCGCTGTAGCCATCAGCATCACGCCTCCTTCGATTCACAAATGCAGAGTCAGCGTCCTCCAATAGCACAATGGAGCGCTCGGGAAGTTTAGTAAGGAGAAAGGCGAGCTTGTCGTCAGTCACACCGATCTCGCTCAGGTTGATCATGGCCACACTATAGTCCAATTCGCCGGCAAGGGCTTGAATGAAGGAGCTCTTGCCACTACCCGGAGGGCCATAGAGAAGGTATCCCCGACGATATGGTATACCGCGATCGACATACCACTGGCGACGGGCCAGGAAGTCTCTCGCGTCGCTCACGATGTATTCCTTTACTCCCTCATCCAGGACAACGCTGGCCAGTGGTCGTTTCCTGCGTGGGACACCGAGAGGCACCCAGTCGAAGTTCCTCACCGAATATACGACCGTCTTGCCCTCATTCGCCTGCAGCGCGAGCGCGCGCGCCTCAGTGAAGACATGCTCGAAGATATGGCGGTGCGCATAGAGGGTAGTGAGCTCCAGGGTCTCGTGGGGCTCGCCCGTGTTCGTCTTGGCGGTGGCCTGCTTCTCTCTGTTGACGGCGATGTACGCATGCTTATACTTGACAATGTGGCGTCCGTAGCCGGGCTGCAAGAAGAAGCTGGCGTGGGTTGGCCCGTTCGGGGTGGTGCTCGTGGTGGTGGTCACGGACAGCTTGTTGATGCGCGTGAGGCGCCTCGCGAGGAAGGAGGTCTGTGGGCGAGGCTCGGACAGCCAGGCCAAGACCCAGGGATAGGCCGGGTCCTGTCTGCTGATCTCGACGTTGACCAGTAGACGTCGCCTCATCAGGCTGGCCGTCGTGAGGGCGCCGCGCCGCGCAAACGCCAATATAGCGCCCAATGACGCGAGGCCGAAGCCTCCGGCGAATACGGGGTTTTCTAGGAGGCCATTGATGTCTAGCAGAGATGCCGTAGCCGATTGTGTCGGCTCTGACATGGCGATTCGTAGAATCAACCGACCGGAATTGTTTCCCAAGTTTCGGTTAGATATTGTATCTAGCCAGGCCTGAAAACTAACGTGGGTGGGGGGTCTTTTTCGAGGCTAGTTCCTTTTCTCTTAAATGCATATATCCCGTATACTATTAACGTAGTTAACCCCGCAACGAGGGTGTGGCTGGTGAATATGGCTCTATGTGGTTCAGCCACACACAGGTACCACCGAGCCAGCTACCTAGGTACCTATATGTAAGACAGCACTGAACTCATTGCGTTATACACAACCCAACACAACACCAGACCATCCCCAGCATTCACAAAAAGACCATTCCCTTGGACCAGCATGGCTTGGCCGCCTCCTAACCAAAAGATTGAGGACCTCTACTACCTCGGCATCCACGGCTTCGACAAGCTTCGCCGCACCTCTGATCCTTCGTTCCATAGCGATGCCGATTAGCGGCCGGCACGCGATGGCACTTGGATTGTAGGCAAACGCCTATTCACAATTGGATGTCCTCCCTGTCGTATCTCATTTTAGCTGGGTTAAACCTCTCTCTGACGAGGATCTTCCCGCTCGCATTATTGCCGCTATCAAGGAATCCCGGTTACCTTGCAATAGGGGAATGCTAATACGACGGGCTACACGCCATCGCCATCGGCCTCACCTGGATCTGCCATATCTCCTCCCCCATTTCTCTGGGAATTAGGATACGAACCGGACTTCAATTCGACCAGTCTAAGTTCTGTCTTAAAGACAGTACCCTTCCAAAAAACCAGTTCTGGGTAGGGGAGCGTAAGGCATCAATCCGCTGCGATCTTAGAGCTACGGGTCAGACCGCTCCCCCTGTGGGGGACGCTTTTCCTGGCAATTTCATCACAGCCGAGAAGTATATCACCACCGACTTTCCCCAGCACCAAATCGATATGATGCAACATGGGAACGATCGAGCCAACAATAAAACCACACACTATCTCGATGTTTTCAAGCCCGGATTCGATACAGGCACCACCCATGGCTATTTGAACGAGATCGCCTCCTACGTAGCAGAATAAGAAGGCCTCTACTACTCGAAACACCTGCGCATTGTCTCTCAAGAAAAATCAGGAAAATTCGGTCTAGAGGGCGACAGTAGCTCCCTTGTGTCCCTATCTACAGCACACATAGGGCACATATTCGTTACGTAAGGTATAGTACTTGTAGGGGGAGCGTGAGCTTTTTCGGGTAGCTTTCGTCGCGTAGTCGGTATATATATATAGTTGCTATATCTAGTAGAATATAGCAGCGAATTCGGTGCATATACGCCTAAAAAGCTAGCTTAAGTGCCCAGCTAAGTAAATGCAGAAACCAAAAAACCAAATCTATCCTAACTAATCCATCCTCTTCTTTCCGTTCTTTTAGCTAGTACTATAACCCGCTGTACCTAAGAGGTAATCAGGGAGGTGGGCGGGTCGAATTTTCGTCGTATTCGAGTCGATCCGTGCCCAAATATGTAGTGTTGCAGAAGGGAAGTTGTGCGGTGGGTCCCCTAAACCCTGTAGAACACTTCATTATATCGGCCTGAGTAACCGGTCTGCAAGAAGCTGCATTCTAGTCGGGCTTGGTGACATTAGCGATTAGGTTTTGTTGTATTATTGTATGTGTGGGTGCGGCCAGTTGTCGCAAGTGCCGCCACAGGACTAAGGCTATCCAATACCACCAAATAGATGAAATAGGATGGACCAGGGTGACAAGAAAATGGAACGCGGTCAAATTCAAGGCTCTATTGCTTCGTTTTACATCCACCTTAATATTAGACTGGCAACCGAGAAACCACAGCGAACCCACTAATCCTTCCCTAAAACAATTAGTTGCCTATATGAAAGGCGTTAGTTATATTAGTATTAGACAACAAGCTGACGCATGATCCATGCTTCGCATGAATAGTAGAATATTAAAGTAAATTAGGCCTAATCGTAACTAATTATATTATTAAAATATATTATTAAATAAATAGCAGCTAATTTATAAATAAATTCCTTATTAATAAAGAAATACAAAAAGAAAAGCGCCCCACTTTTAGTAGTAACTACTTACTACTATACTAAAATAACAGCCGCGGCTATTTTAAAAAGCTTCTTTTTATCTATAACCACTTTTAATTCCGTAAGTATCGCTTTCTGCAGGCCGCATAACTTACCGCGCGTTTATTTTTAAACTATATTACATATATATTTAAATTTATTTCGTCGAAAAAAATCAAATAATATAAGTTTTAAACTATTTACGCTAAAACGCGCTAATCGCAGCCTTTCTATATATACTTCTACAGTTTCTTTATACTTCTATAGTTTTTTTACACTACTATAATTTCATGCCTAGTCTATTACAGTTATTACTATTAATATATACCAATAAGCTTCGTTTTATAAATCCTATTTATTTCCAACCTTAGATAATTTTGCATACTTACTTCTTTATTTCATTAACCGATTATATACAATTATCCGTAATTATCCGCGATTATTACAGCTATACCTTTTAAAGTAAAAGCTGCCGCCGAAAATACCCCTCCCTAGCCCCGGAAAGCTTTAGCTCGTAAAAAAAAAAAAGCAGCAGTTGCTAAATTAGAACAAAATACCGCCGGCGCAGAAAAACCCGGCGCAACAACCGCAGATTCAACTTTAAATTCAATTCTAAATACAACTAATTTTTCGCTAAGTGCTAATACTAAAAACAAAACCAGTTAAAAAATTAATAAAGCTAATCTATTTTAATTAAACCTGTTTATAAGTATTTTTACTTTTATATTAAATAATATATTATTAAATAAACGTTTAATTAATAATAAATCTATTTTTTTTATTTTAACCGCAGTAGAACTAGTTCCGGTTAAATATAATTTAATATATTATTTCTAAATACTTTTACGTTAATCCGAAACCTATATTCCAGTAGCTAGTTAAAACACGTTTAATATAAAAACAGCTTGTTAATAATATATAAATAAATTTAAATTAGTTTATATTTATTATAAAATAATTATATATAAATTTTAATTAATTTATATAGTAGCTTTATTTAAAAATACTTATTTATAGCCTAGTTTATTTCCGATCTTATTTAAATAATTTTTAGCTAGTATTTTTAAATTATTAATTAAAATTATTAAATAAAATATAAAACTAATTATATTTAACTAACTACGTTTAATTAATATATTTAAAACTATTAATATAAATCCGATTAATTTTAATTTTTTTAATATAGCTAAACTTATCTTAGTTATATTTATTAAAAAATTAAATAAAATTGTTTTTTTTTAATATAATATAGAAAAAGTTAAATTAATTATTATTTTAAATAATATAACTTATTTAACTACTACTATAATAAACATTAACTTTAAAAATATTACAAATAGCTATATTATAGCGTAAGCACTTATATAAATTATTAAAAATAAAAATAATATATATATAATAATTTAAAAATCTTTAATAATAAATATATTTATTTAGTTATAAATAGTTTTAATATTAATTTTTATATATTAATTATATTTATTTAAATAAAATCTAACATTAAACTATATTATTACAAAAAATTATTTTTATATTTAAAAGCTTAAATTTAAATTTTTAAATATAATAAATAATAATAATATAAATAAATTTATTTATATTACAAGAATATATTATTAATTAAATATTTTAATAGTTATAGTTTTAATTATTAGCTAAATTAAACTAATATTAATAAAATATTTAAAATATTAAAAAAAATTAAGCTTTTTTTATTTTTATATTATTACAAAAAAAATATTAAATAGTTCGTATATAAACTACTATTATAATAATAATAAATCTAATTATTTACTATATAAAAATCCTAAAATTAAATATTAATTTAAACTATTATATTTTATTTATATTAAATTAACTTATTTAAATAAAAAAACTTATTAAATATAAATAAAAATATATAAATAATAATATTTTAATTATTTTTTTATTATTTTATTTTTTTATTATAATTAATTTTAATAATAATAAATAGTTTATATTATTTTTAGTTAAATTTAATTAATAATATTAATTAACTTTAAAATTTAATAAATTTATATAAAACTATAAAATTTTATATTAAAATATAATAGTTTTAATTTATATATTATTAATTTTATATAATAATATATAATTATTTTATTTTTATAACTAGTTATTATTTAATATTAATATTTTATTTTAACCAGTATATATTTAATTATATTATATAATTTAAACCAGAAAAACGCGTTATAATTTTATTTTTTTAACTTTTTATTAATATATATTATATTTTTATTTTTATAATAATTTAGCTATATTTTTTAACTTATTTAAACTATTAATTTTATTTTCGCAGTAATTTAATTATATTTTTTAACTTATTTAAATTATTAATCTTATTTATTTAGCTATATAATTAATATTTTATAAATAAATTACGTTTTATTTTTTATAATATTAAAAATAAAAAATCTATAAAAGTTTAAAAATATTAAATATATAACCTTATAGTTAACAAGTTATAGTTATAATTATAATTATATATAACTTTATAATTAAAAAATTATAATTATAATTATATAATATTAACGTTTTAATTTAAAAAAATTCTTTTAATTATATATTTATATTTAATTTTAATTAATTTTTAATATATTAATAAAAAATAAATAGTAATTAAAAAAGCAGAAAATTTTTTA